>PVIW01003878.1:0-151834 GCA_004026585.1 Noctilio leporinus | reverse complement strand
CCCTCCCCTCCCCTCCCCTTCCCTCCCTTCCCCTCCCTCAAGCCTGACTGGCACCTCCCTCTCTCCTGACTCTGGATGGTCCCTCCCTGCTGAGATCAGGCTCTTGGCAGAATCTGAGACAGACTGAGTTGTGTGCCTCTAGACTGGGTAAATTTTTCCCTTGCATGCCTGAGCAGTGTAGAGTACTCCCTTCACTTGGCTAAATTTTTGTCTGTTTGGGCCTGATAAACATGGCTCGACTTACCCTGAGACCCTGCTCCACCACATGGGTGTGTGAGCACCCAGAGGCTGGCAGCTAGAATTGGTAAAGTCTGGGATATTTGTTGAGTGACCTCAGACCCAGCAATGGTACAGACTTTGAACTTGTATAGATCTTTCAGGAACTAAGCCTAATAGGTAGTTGGCACTTGGAGGCAGGCATAGGTGGGTCTTGGGGTGACTTGGGACTTTTGCTGACCTAAAACTGGGTCTGGAGCTGGTAAAAGCCAGCCTTGGTGTGCAGCTTGATTCCTCCTGTGCATACCCAGGCCTAGAAGAGGCAAAATATGAGCCACTGTGTTGCTCTAAATGATCACTCAGGGCCAGTCACAGGCAGCATCTGACATTGGACTACAACAGAGTTCCTCCTAAGAGCCCCCAGAACCAATACATCCAGTGACCAGCTTCATCAAAGCAGGATCCAATTAGCTTCACAAGCAGAATATTCAAAGGGCGATCTTGGCAGGTGCCAGACTCACAGAAGTGAATTCCACTTCATGTGGTCAGATGGGGTTGGTTCTCACTGTCAGCCAACCTGAGCATCCACACCATGCATGAATAGGCCAACAGCATTCAAGACTCAATTACAAGGGGCATTTCTAGAGCACCCAGGGCTTGTCATCAAAGAGACTGTATCACTGACTCCCACAAGACACCTACTATGTAAGGCCACCCTACAAAGCCTGGGAGTCATAGTGGATCTACTTAATACACAGAAATAAACAAAAATTCCCCATAAGATACAGTTTTCCAAAACTGAATCAGAAAGAATCAGAAAACCTAATAGATTATAACTAATAAAATTAAGGCAGTAAAATATAAACTCCCAACCAACAAAAGTCCTAGACCAAATGGAATCACAGGTAAATTTTGCCAAATGTTCTGAGAACTAACACCTCTCCTTCCAAAACTATTCCAAAATTTTAGGAGTGGGGTAAGACTCTCAAGTTCTTAATCCTAATTCCTAAACCAGATAAAGACACCACAAAGAAAATTATAGGCTAATATTCCTGATGAATATAGATGCTAAAATCTTCAACAAATTATTAGCAAACTGGAATTAGCAGTAAGTTAAAAGATCATACCCCCATGATCAAGTGAGACTTATTCTGGGGATACAAGCTTGGTACAACATTTGTAAATCAATGAAAGCGATATACCACATAAGGAAAATGGATGATAAAATATACATGAGCATATCAATAGATGCAAAAAAAAAAATCCAATAAAATCCAGTGCCTATTTATGACAAAAAATCTCAGTAAAGTGGAAACGGAGGAAACATGTATCAGTGTAATAAAGGCAATGTATGACAACCCACAGCCAACATCATACTTAATGGGCAAAAACTACAAGAGTTTCCCTTAAAAATCAGGAAGAAACACAGATGTCCACTTTCACCACCATTTTTCCACAGACATTAGACAAGAAGAAGAAACAAAAGGCATCCAAATTTAAAAGGAAGAAATAAAACTGTCATTATTTGCAGATGATGACACTGTGCATAGAAAACACTGAAGATTTCACCAAAGAAAACCTACTAAAACTGATAAATGAATTCAGTTAAGTAGCATGTACAAAATAAATATCCAGAAATCAGTTGCATTTACACACATCAATAATGAACTATCAGAAAGGTGAACTAAGAAAACAATTCCATTTACATTTGCATCAAAAAATAAAATACCTAGGAATAAATTTAACCAAGGATGTAAAAGATCTATACTTGGAAAATTATAAGACCCCAAAGAAAGAAACAAGAAGATACAAATAAGTGGAACCATATATCACATTCTTAGATAGGAGGAATTAACATCATTAAGATGTCCACACTACATAAGGCAATCTCTAGATTCAATGCAATTCCTATCAAGATACCAATGGCACATTTTACAGAACTAGAACAAATATTCCAAGAAATTAGATGAAACCACAAAAGACTCTGAATAGCCACAGTAATCTTGAGAAAGAAGAAGAAAGTAAGAGGAATCATGCTACCTGGTATCCAACTATGCTATAAGGACATAGTGAAAAAAAAAAAAGCATGGTACTGATATAAAATAGATATATAGATCTAGATCAATGGAACAGATCAGAGGTCCCAGAAATAAAGACATGCCTTTATTGACAATTAACATGTGACAAAGGAGGCAAGAACATACAATGAGGTATAGATAGTCTAGTTGATACATGGTGTTAGGAAAACTGGAAATATACATTTAGCAAAAAAGAGAAAGGGAGAGAGAGAGAGAATCTAGACCTCCTCCTTACACCATACACAAAAATAAACTCAAAATGGATTAAAGGCTAAATGTTAAGACTCAAAACCATAAAAATCCTAGATGAAAACACAGGCAGTAACATCTCAGAGATTTCTTGGAACAATATTTTTTGCTCATATATCCCCTTGGGCAAGAAAAATAAAAGAAAAATAAAGAAATGGGAGTACATCAAACTAAAAGTTATTTTCTTAGCAAAGGAAACCTTTAACAAAATGTAAAAACAAACCAATAATTGGGGAGACACATTCACAATAATAGATCTGGTAAGGGGTTGATATCCAAATTTATAAAGAACTTGTAAAAGTCAACATAAACAAAAAACCAAAAAACAACCCCAAAGAATCCAACTAAAATGAGCAAAGGATCTGAATAAATACTTCTCTAAAGAGGACATACAAATGGCCAAGAGACATATGAAAAGATATTCAATGTCTTTCATCATCAGAGAGATGCAAACTAAAACCACAAAGAGATATCACCTCACCCCTGTCAGAATGGCTATCATCAACAAACAAACAAACAAGTGCTGGTGAGGATGTAGACCTTTTTGCACTGTTGAGGGGAATGCAGACTGGTGCAGCCACTGTGAAAAGCAGCAGCTAGGAGAAGCATACTTATACTTTAACTCTTAAAGTAGAAGATTAGCTAGATTAATGCTTCCTTGATATAACACAAAACACTTAAATTCTTTTATTATTGATTCTGAAACCAGGCCATAATTATATTAATGTGCTAGAAGTTTATCCCTGAAAAATTAATTTTAACATAATCAACAATGAAAAAAAATGTGATTATTATTTTGGTACCTTTAATTTTACATTGAGTTACTTAACACTATCATATTCTGAATTTTATGTTTTATAATGTCACTTCTAAGCCTTCTACTCCTAAAGTAGTAGAAAGTTTAAAACTAATATTAGGAATTTAGGAAACAGTGGCTATTTTAAGTATTTTAATATCAATTGAGAATAGTAAAATCTATGCATATTCCTATCATAGCAGTCTTTATCCTGCCATTGAGAAGCTCTCTTTCCAAGAAAGCTGGTATTTTCCTCTTTCCCTGAAAAAAAAAAAAAAAAAAATAAGGACCTCTAAGAGCAGAAGAAGTTAAGAAATGTTTGCCAAATAAGTAATGACTAATTTTTTAATACTAGTGTCCCGTATTTTAAAGGTGAGTTTAATAAAGGTTAAAGCATTCAGATAAAACATAAAAAATATGGTTCACCATCATAATCTTTTAAAATATTTTCATAATAGAAAACAAAGTACAAAGTAAAACATTAAAGTACAATATTTAGGTAAGTTAAGTGACAGATTTTGGAGGGCATATCTTGTCTTGGTTACTACACACAACCCAAGATTCTGTTTCTATACATGGAACGCAGTGACTTTACATTGGGCTCCTGAGTTCTGGTTAATCCCAAAGTCTCACTATTTTCCCAGCTCCTTACCACATACAAAGGTATTAGCAAGGTGTTAAGTTTATAAAGATATAGATATAGATTTCTATAGATATATATTGAGTCAGAGAATTGATAAAGCTGTATAGATTTAGCATCTGTCTTATGTAAATGGTAGGAAGAATGCATCAGAGATTCTACCATCCAAGGTTATGCAGTGTTCCAGAAAACTTGCAGATTCCTAGGTGAGTCATTTTGCAATAGCTGAGGTACTGATGTGGAGATGTGGACTGAATTTTCTATGCAGACTCAAACAGTAGAATAAAAATCAGAGGACCCAGATTCTGCCTCGGTCCCCAACTGATTTGACATGGTAATGTGGGTGAAGCAGTCAATCCCTGTGAGCTGCATTCTCTTTATCAGCATGACAAAAATAAAATGTCTACCTTTTGTCAACCTCATTGCAGCACTCTAAAGATTAATTTTTATGAGACTCTCACAAAAAATGACTATTGCAGTAGAGATAATCAGTTTTCTATCACAGTTGAGAGTTCTGTCATATTGGGAATGGCTTTGTAGAAAAGTATCTTTTGTTATTTGCAGAATGGGGAAGTACAGCAGGATCTTCCCAAGTAGCATACCTTTTGAAGAATTAAGCGAGGTTAATCTCTGGCTTCATAAGAAATAAGTATTTTCTATGACATGGTTACCAGGAAGCTGGGAAAGCTCTCCTGACCAAAAGGTCAGAGTTGTATTGTATCGCTAATTAAGGGCCTGATAATAATAGAATCCTAGACACGAAAGAAGTTTTTATAAAGGTGTCAGCAAATTCACATTCAATCTGTTTTATATTATCTTTGGTAAATAGAGCTCATTTCTTCACCTTCATATGCTTTCACACACACACACACACACACACACACACAACTAACTGTAGGAGACTCCCTTCAGAGCCATACATGTAGTTGTACAGGTTGTGTCTGAAATCTAATGCTCTAACTCCACTTGCCAAAGTATAGGTCTGTGTGTGGGATTGTGTCCTCCAGAGAAAGGAGAGTCATTGTGTATCTGGCTTACCCAGAGAGGGTCCCTTTTATAATTTGTCCAGAGGTAGCACATATCACTAACACAGTTACTTTGTCTAATTAGAGAGAGCTTTGACAGGTGATTTTGGAATCTTTTTACTCTGCATCTGAGTGGGAAGAATTACGCCTATCTCAGGTATCCATATCATAGTCAGTATGGGAGACATAATAATAATAATATCATGTCTAGATAGACTTACAAATTGGACATGTCCCCTGGATGACCACTGTGAGTGCAGCTCCTTCCGTGTGTGTGTAACTGAGGAAGTTACTGAGGAAGTGTGTAACTGGAGGTATAAGCAACACTTAAAACTGGATATAGCATATGATGGCCTCCTAGGGTAGTTGTGACTATAATGTTCTGTTGTCTCAGTGGTCTCAGAGGTGCGTGTATTAGTACCAGGATAAAAATCTCTAAGATAAAAACTAGCTGAGTTGGGAAGGAGGTTTCTCAAACCTTAGAGGCATGGACTGCAATTCCAAATGACCTTGGCCAGTTAGAGATATAGTTAGAAAACATTAGGAAGATCTATTATATTTTTAAATCTGCAGCCCCAGAATGTCCTCAGGCTTTAAAGAGGTTGAACTTATTAAACTTCGTAGACTGCTTTGACAGCAGGGTGCTGGTTAATTACAATGGCAATCTAATTATAAGGTTTATAAGGTTTCCCTGTAATTGATTCCCTTTCAACTATGTGGAACCTTCACTTGATATTCCCTTGCTCCTGAAACTCATGGGACTAGACTAGATCCTGGGGCTGTGTGTGTCTTAGAGAGAACATCCCATTCTGGAGTTCTTATCCAGGACAGTAAGAAGCTCTTTTAGGTATTTCAACCATTTGTTCTTTCATTCATCCATTCACTCATTCAATAAATACTACATCAATAGTATGTACCTAGCACTACCAGTATCCAGAGATATAAAGCTAGTCACTACCACAGATGGGATTATGTGTGTGTGGGAAAGGTGGAAGGGTGTTGGTGGAGGTGCAGAGCAGCACTCACTGAGGAGGTACCATTTGAGTGGAATAGTAAAGTGGCATAAATACTCAATATACAAGAGCCTGGGGATGGAAAAATAAAAAAAGAAAACCCAGAACTGAGAAAAGAAGAAAACCAAGTATCTGCCATCACTGTAAACAACCAAGTACAATAGGTGCTGCTGTGAGCTAAACTCCTTCTTTGTCACCATGATGTATGAGTAAATGTATTATCTCCATGTCCAGGTGAACAAAGTGAGGTTTAGAGAAGATAAGGTATCAGAGCAAGCTTATATACATAATACATGGATTTGATAAAGCTAGGTTTTCAACTTTGGGTTGTCTGATACTTGAGCTCAAGCTACTAACCACTATGTTTTTGTAACCTCTTCAAATGTGAGGGTTACTATGCAATGTCTCACGCATGCCATCAAAAGCTCCTTAGCATGCCTTTTTGTTTTTTGTTGTTTGGGGTAGAAGCATTTTCCAGAATGAATTACATCAAGACCTAACCCTCAGTTTCCTATATGTGAAATGATGAAGTTGTGCCATGTGAGCTCTAGAGACCTTTATATTTCCAAGATTCTATTCTCGTTTAATCTTGCCCCAAGCTTAAGAACACTTTTTGTCTTACATAAATCTTATATAATAGGCTGCACATCAATATTAATGGCTCAAGAGCACAGGACATCTTGATTATAATCATCCTTTGGATGAATATAAAACACTAATGTGTCCAGTTTTCCACATTAAATTCCTGCATAGGGAGGGACAAAAGTTCTTATCACTAAGGTTCATTATATGTATTTTAATTCCCTGATTAATTACTAAAGTCTTCACAGGGCTCTTTGCAATTTCTCCAAAAGAGTAGGAGTAGGCAGTAGATGGACATTGATGGAGGGATCATTTTGCTCTTCCTTGCTTCATGATTAAGAAAAACAATATGCTCTAGCTTTACACTATTCTCCTACAGGCCTGCATGCAATGGCAGGTAGTAGTAACAAATAAACACAGGGCTGAAAGAGAATTATTTTATTTTCCTTCCAGGCAGACCGGCTTTAGTCAAGATAGAGAGGCCTTTATTTAGCTTTCAAGCAATAGCTGCAACATGTTATAGTGTACATTGGCTTTTTAAAAATTTCCCCAAATCTAAACCACATAGTTGGGAAATTGCCCACTTTTGGAGTCTGGATGGTAAGTAGATGTGAACTTTCCCAGGCTATCTTGCAGACAGGGTATGGATGTGTAACCTGGCTCCACCAACCATCCATACCTGCTCCCACTTTGAACCGGAATTTGGGGGAACATAAAAGCAGTTGTGGTGGTGACTCATCCTGACAGTGGAGAGCAGCAGCTGAAGCTCCAGCACGGGTTTCCATGCACAGCAGCCATGGCCAGCAGCTGTACCAGTGCCCAGGGGGCTGTCAGGGGTGCAGGCTGTGCTGTGCCTTGTCCCATAAGGCAGCATCTGTAGTAGCCTGGGCTGGAGTTTGACTGGGGCTGTGGCCCTGAATGTTGCCTGGTCCCTCCACCTCAAGCCTAGTTCTATGAGTCTGTGAGTGCTCCAATGTACTATTTTTAAACATTAAAAAACAAACAAACAAACAACCCCCCCCAACTTTTTATTTTAAAATAATCTCGAGCCTACTGAAAAAAAAAAGCCAGAATAGTCCAATGGACTTCCATAATATCCTTTCCCCAGACTGGTCTATTTTTAACATTTTCTATATTTGCTTTCTCTCTTTTTCTTCCTCCCCCCTTTCTATATACTGTATGTAATTATTATCACATGTATTATTATTTTCATTATTCCAGATCACATGAGGCTAGGTTACCTACACTGTGCCCCTTTACCCCTTCATATGAACAAGAAGATTCTGTTACATAGCCATAGCTAGTTATCAAATTCAGGAAATAGAGCACTAATGCTAATCTAATCTCCAGTGCATATTCAAGTTTCAATTGTTTCAGTGGTGTGCTTTATGACAATTTTCTTTCCTATCCTGAGATCCAGTCCAGAATCACGTTCTGCATTTACCTGCCATGTCTCTTTAGTCTTTTAATTTGTAAACATCTCAGTTCTTCCTTGTTTTTCATGACACAGGTTTTGAGAAGCATAACCTGTTCATTTTATAAAATATCCCTCATTTTGTGTTTTTCTGAGACATTCTCATGATTAGATTCAGGCTGTGCTTTTCAACATTAACATTACATGAGTCATGCTATGTCCTTCTCAGGGTGTCACATTCAGAGATGGACACCCAGATAATCACCTTATTGGTGACACTGATTTTGATTACTTAGGGTGTTGTGCAATTGCTCCATTGAAAAGTTACTATTTTTTCTCTTGTAACTTACATGGGTGATATTTTGATGTTATATAAATATCGTATTTCTTCTCAAACTGCCCCTTCCTCATTTTAGCATTCATTGATTATTCTCACTTGAATCAATTTTTACTATGATTTCAGAATGGTGATTCTTCTATCTTTATCATTTCCCCTATGCTTATTAATTATCTAACTATACTTTGAATACATCAGTTTTTCTGTATAAATGAGCGAGTTGGGATCCGTTGCTTAGAGCCAAGAACCCCTGATTGATTTACTTGTATATTTAGGCAGCTAGTTCTAAGCACCTATTAAACTGGTGCTTAAATGGTCAATCTAGTGAGTCTAAGTAGAGATAGTGGGGAAAACTTTAGGAAAAGAAGTTATGCAATTGTTTGCGGGGTCTCATTTAACTTTTAAAACACACAGATTGGATTTTATTCCACTGTTAGCCAAACAACTATCAAAACTGAATATATAAATGCCAAATAGTTATACTAAAATTGAAAAACAGAAAAATACACATTTTTATGACTAGATATTCCAAACCTGGGCATTTGGAAACATCTGACAGTTTATTTAATGTTTACTTTCACTTAGATTTTTTATTGTAGTAAACATCAAAATAAAGAATAATGGTATAATGGCATACTGGGGTAAGGCCACTTTCATTCCTGTACTAGTTCTGTCAAGTAACCTATGTGAGGTTTCTCGAGCAAGTTTCTTACTATTCTGCACCTCAGTTTTCTCATCTGTGAAATGAGATACTTGGACAAGAACATTTTCAAGAGGTCTTCAAACCCAGGATTCTATGATCTCAAAACTGAATACTGGTGCCATTGTTAGAGTCAAAAGAAAATGTTAACCTAGAATATTCTAATGAGCACATTTGCCATCTTCTTCCTCATGAGCACATTTGGATCCAAGATTATTCGGGTATAAAGACCTAATACCTGTTTAAAAATCCCCATGAAGTGCAGAGAATAAAACATCAGAACAATTTAGAGAACAATTTAGTCTAAAGATGCTAAAGTAGTTTTAAGCTGTCTTAGTCTTAAGCTGTCTTAAGATGTCTGTCCCAAGAAATAAATGATCGCAAAGTGCTTGACATTGGTCAGATCACATCCTGAACCAAGCGCCTTGCTCAGAGGGCCATACTTTCATGGAGCCATTAAAACATCAGAAATGTCATTATAAGAAACGGTTGAGTGAACTAGGCTGTTAATCATAGAGAAGAAGAGATTTAACGGGACAGGGATATGATAGTTCTCTAAATATTTGAAGGTGTGTTTTATTCATGTGAAACGTGATAGGTTTGTTGTGCTCTTTCTAGATGGAAAAAAAAAAAAAAACTACAAATAATTGGCTGGAGGTTCTGAGTGTCAATATAAGGAAGAAATTTTATTCAACCATGTTGTGTTAGTTGCTCTTGCCATCTCTTCCCTCGGGGAACTCATCATGCCTCTGTGAGATCAGAAAGCTACCAAAGAATCAAGGTTTTTGCTAAGTTCTCAGTGCAACAGATCAGACCCTGTCCTCCACATAGACATTTTCAGGTAAGTACTTCTCAAACGTTAAATGCATATAAATTCAGTTTCTGATTCAGTAGGTATGGAGTGGAACCTGAAAGTCTGCATTTCCAACAAGCTTTCAGGTGGCTTATTTGCACATAATCACCTGCCCAATTAGATGGCACATCACCACACAATCAAAGGATGCCATTTGGTATAGCATCTTACACTTAACACCCATGTGAAAGGAGATACAAAGATGCTTTGCTGCTGCTCTTGCAGCTTCATCTTCTCATAATGTTTAAATGTTTTCCTCTTTCTTATTTCCTTAAAGAGGTTCCATATTTTCTGACCTTTTACTATTTTTCATGACACTGGCATGCCTCATCTGATGTTCATACATATACTTTCAGGTCACTAGGGAATAGTCCCCTCAGAACATGTTGGATTTTGCTTATTTTAGGTCATGACTTCAGTTGGCTACAACTATTTCTGGTAGGACACAAAGACACGCACACGTAAACACACATGCCCTCGAAGGTGCTTTTTCCTGGATTTCTTCCACAAGGCATAATGGTCTTGGAACAGAGGCAAGCAGGAGCACTGTGCATGCTCACCCAGAAGCTCCCCTTCTTCACTCTAAGCTTCATTCACCCCCAGGTAGGCATCTCACCACAGCAGGCCCTGGTAACGTGTCCAGGCTCTTCTTACTGTCATTGTCTTGATGAAAATTTTCATGCCCCACTGATATAATACCAGCTTTAACCCTCAAGGCTACACAAAACAATTCTATCCCCTTCCTACATAACAACTCTTCAAATATTATGTAGAGTCATCATGGTGTCCTTGAGTCTACTTTCCAAGCCAGACATCACCAGTTCCTTCAATCATTATTTGTAGGAATGGGTTTGAATTTCTTTACATTGCTTTAAAAATCACATACATTTTAAGACAGTATGTAGGAGTGGGGATTTTGTAGCTCCCTAGGTAGATTCCTGGCACCACAGAAGCACCAATCTTCCCTTGGAATCTCCATGATTCATAGATCACCATATGGCATTCTGTTTGGGGAAAAAAAGTTTTCGCCACACTGAGTCCCACTTTCAGGGTTTGTCTGTTTTTCTGAAATCTCTGTGCATGAGCAGGGGCTTTGGGGAGCTGTATGTGCACCTGCGATGCAAACTCTCCCATTTGGCTCAGCTTCGCCCCATTTCGGAGCTGTTGGCAGGGTTCTTCGTGCTTCTTTTCCATGAAATGGTGCACAGCAGCCTTTTCCTATCTAAATGAGCACATTACTTTTCATCTGTGGAATTTCTACAGTGATTGTCTAAAAATAATACATAAGGATGATTGATTTAGTAAAATCTCACATGGAGAAGAATAATGATCATTTATCTAATGGAATTTTAGCCGAAGAACTAGCATTTGTACTAGTAAGGATCAGTAAAAAATGATGTTATGAGGCAATATTGGCACTGTGTTGTATTGTACGCTGAGCTTGGAACAATCAGCAATGATCTTGGTATGTGACCAACAGGGTATTAACTATCTTCTTGTTTACATTCTGTATAATATAATAATAGATGAGCTATAAAAATAATTTTTAACAGACTGGGAAAGAAGTCTTCCATTTGGTACTCCTAGTAAAGGGGATGGTATAGGTGGGGGTTGGTGAAATCAGGTGAAGTGGATGGAGATAAAGGCAGGGATCCCTGAAAAAAATCACCCCCAACTTCTAGCACTCCATTCTCTGATCCCCAAGTTACATGCTGCAGTTGAACATGATGTTTTCCTTACATAAATTTGAATCATGAAAAGGTGACAATATGTTTCAGAAACTTGGCATCCCCATTTTCTCTATCAGTGTATTTGAAATTGCATCATGTTTACATATCCCAGAACATTTAGATCAGACTTAGGTTTTTTGGTACAAAAACATTAGGCCAGGGTTTCTCTTCACATTTAGTCAAGAAATGCACATCAAGAAGTTAATTCTAGAATATAAAACCTTTCAACAGCTCCACCTGACGCCTGTGCTGGCAACAGGCGATCTCCACGAAAAGTGGAGAACAGCAGCTTACCAGAAGTTCTGCGTCATATCTGTGTTTCCTAGGTTGGCAATGGTACTACTAGAGATTCAAGATTTTGAAATCAGCAAGTTCTGTTTTAACCTTTTCTCATTCTTTACTTTAAAATGTTTTATAGTCAAACATTCACACACTGAAAAAAAACTTTCAAACATATTTTTAGGAAGAATTTTTATAAACCACAAACAAAATCTAGGATGAACATATTGTGTTTCTTACAGTAAGTGTATAACGTCAACTGTTGCCTGGTATGGCTGGGGAATACAATTTTCAAGCTAATCAAAAACTCTGCAATATTATACCATAAGTATTCTAATTTCTAAGTGTTAGAAGCTCAATATCACACTCATACCAAGCATTATTTGCTTATAAATATGAGTATATAGAAAAGCACTTCAGAATCTTGCATCATAATTTTGACATGAACTTCACTGTATGTGAATTTCCTTCAATAGAGTTTAGTTAAAAATACTTCAGGTTATAAATTCATTGTACTAACACTCATTATCACTCATAGGAAGACTTTGAGGAGGCGGGCAGGTGTCATTTGAATTGGGGGAAGAGGGGAAAGCAGTAGTTATCCCTGACCAAAACACCATGATCAACTCCAGCCCCTGGCCAGCATTGCTTTGTTCTCTGTAAAATACCCCATGATTCCCTCCCCAAACCAGTCTTCAAACATTCTCCTCCGAAAATGCAAATCTACCGTGAGGTGTGTGTGTGGTGTACTGGTGTTAATTATATCTTTGTTCGCAAAGGATTGATTAATAAATGACACAGGATAGAAAATGGTGGCATCCAGAGGGGGGGAAATGAGTCTGTTTGAGAAGTACCCCTGCTCAATATTGTCTATTTTA
The DNA here is from genome assembly GCA_004026585.1 of Noctilio leporinus. NCBI lineage: Eukaryota > Metazoa > Chordata > Mammalia > Chiroptera > Noctilionidae > Noctilio > Noctilio leporinus. The sequence goes on along the minus strand of PVIW01003878.1, from coordinate 139,044 downwards.
CAGTTTTGCTTAGGATCTCAGTTATGACCAACTGCTGTAACAGATGTTGAAAACAACATTCTATTATCTAACCTTGCATTGGCTGTTATGTTTGTTGTTTCCAAAATCCAAGTAAATCTCCAGGGGCCAGATCTAACGCATTAATATAATTAGTGTTATTCAAGCTGCTCCCCTTACTGAAGAATTTTTTTTAAAGCTTAAGCAAAGTCATAAAGAAGGGCAAACAAAAGACCCCTTTGGGAAAAATAAATAAAATGGCTACTTTTAGAGCTGTTATTAATCTTATAATTTTGTCATTTAAATTTTTTTTTTAGTTTTTTATCTTGGCAGAGGGTACGGAATGGTTCCTCAACTGACCTGAATAAGACAAAAAAGCCTGTTTCGAATGCTTATCATAAAGATCAGTTATATTATAGATTTTGTTTGACTGCCTTATGAAATAACTTTTTTTAAACAAAAAAAATCACCAGTGGATGTTTTATTAACAATAAAAAGCCAAATCTTAGTTCAAGTTGAAATCATATTGCTCTACAATTTGAGGGGAAAAAGTTAAACTAAAGAAATATACTGAGCTAAGTAACTATTTTGCTTGAATTGGCAAAATTAACTCATACACATACAGGTAGGCAACACAGTGCATAGCATACAGAGGTACTGGAGGGATTAAGATCACAGATTATCTACTAGGAGCAGAGAGTTTGGCCAGAACTGATACTAAGTATATAATCACCATGATGGTGGTGGTGGGGTTTAGCCAAAGGGAAAAAAAGTAAATCTAAAACAGTCAAAAAAGAAACAACCTTGAGTTGCTAGGGTGATCAATTCCCCTTGGTAATAACTGGTGAGGCAGCTGGAAAACAGCGTTAACTCTGGGGCCCTATCCTAATATACCCATGACATTTACTATGAAACCAAGAAATATTTGGTACTACGCTATGCTCTGTTTATCAACCTGTAGTAGCTGTCTGCTTTTATCTTCTAAAGAGCTAACAGTGTTATTAAAAGTTTGTGGCTTCTAAACTAAATTCAGTTTTTACACCAGTAAACTGGGTGAATTGCCATATGTATAAGAATTAAAAAATAATTTATTTACAAACTCATGAAGTTGCAAAGATAAAAGGCACTGAAGGAGTTTAAAATTCAACTATTTTTTAAGGCTGCATGTGAACACCTCCTTCACTCCAGGTTGTTTACTTACAAAGCATTTTATTTTAAAATGTCTCGGATACAAGGAAGAGAAGAATTAGAAGGTACAGCAAACTATGGCAAACATTCCCTGTTTCACTCCTATTTTAAGTTATCAGCTAAGAAATACTAATGTTTCAAACCAACTCCAAAGCTGGCAGAAATGTTAGTAAATCTGCTCATCCTGGTTCACTTTACCAAATACGTATTTATATTTTTAATTACAAACCTTCTGGAGTGTTTGGCTATCTTTCTTTTTCCTTGAGATTAAAGTCAGGTACACTCACGAAGAGGATGCAATCTCTGACAATAATGAAAGATTCTTTATTTAATCTAAATATACCAACATGATGTAGATTTTTGTCTATAATGTAAATACTCTTCTTTGAGGGAAGAGACTGGGGTTTTAAAATGCACACAAATGGCTATTATAAATTAGTTTGTGACAGACACTTAAAAATTACTGGTCAATAGTAAATAGAAAAAAATTATTGTGCTTTGAAATTTTGGCAAGCATATTGATTACAGTTTATTTAGTAACGTTTTCAAGTTAGCTTGGCAGCAAATGTTTCTGAGTTTTACTGCCAGCCATCATGTTTGTTGTCACAGCATTGCACAAGCAAAAAAAATAAATAAATAAAGTTTGGAGCATATGCAGAGTCTTACATTTTGTGTATTCCCTCAAAGTGAAATGAAACTCACATTGTAACATCTTCCCTTGAAATATTCAGAAAATTGAGTTAAAATAGTTTAAAGGTTCATAAATTTACCAGATTGTGGCTTCAATTTTCCATTCATAAAACTGTAATTTCAAACAAACAAAATGATGTGGAAAGTTTTTGTAAACTGCCCAAGTTGTCAACTGTGAGTTTTGTGTGAATGAGCAATTTTTTGAAGAACAACTCTATTAAAACCTTTATTTTTTACTCTTATAGAGAAACTATTTAGGGATAATAGATAATTTATAAAACTTCAAGTACCATTCTTGGGTGGGGATGAAGTATAAAACTACAGTAATAATCTTTTGTTAATTTTTCAGCTGTCATTGTTTCTGTTACTAAACTTTCTAATTAATGTAGCTTTAATCAGAAACATGCAGCTGATATTTATTATGTATTTTTAGAAATCTTCTTGTCACTACTGTCCGTCAACTGTGATATAATTCCATTTATCATTTTCAAAACATGAAGATGTCAGCAATATGAGAAATGCTTTTGGAATTCTGATAGTGCTGATTCAGAACTCTTACACAATTTAGCAATATAATACAATGTCATTTTATATAAAATTGAGTTGTAGTCCAAAGGAATTTCCTCGCAGACTTGGAAATGGAATATTGCGACAACATATTTATCTATTTTCAAGTGCTCTAAGAGACCCAGAAGCAGCACCCTCGGTAGTCACACATGTTATACCCTAGGATAAAGGCACCCCTAGAATGACTGTGTTTGACCACCTTTGGAGTGGAAAGGAAGCTCAAACGTCAAACGTGGTAACTACAGTATTTAGAAAAAGCCAAAAAGCCAAAAAAAAAAAAAAAAACAAAGCTCAGTTTACACTTTAGGAAGCTGAGTTAGTATTTCACCCCCCCCCCCCCATACCTGCCTCTGTAAGGAAGCACCAACCATGTGAATGGGAACCGGAGTCAAGGTTAAAGCAATCTTTGCCCCGGAGAGTGGCGTGCTCAGCTCGAATGAGCTGAACAACCAAAGGTGGCACCTCCCCTGAAACACCCCTCGGACACAGGTTTAAAACGCATCCTCCTAAGTCATCCTGTAACTATAGGGAGAGGTGACGATGTCCGAAGAGGGGGGGTGGGGAGTACAAGCACAAAACGTTAAAAAAAAAAAAAAAAAAACACTTTAGGAATCATGAAAAGTGCAAAGCGTTCTCGCTGTCAAGAAACCTTCGCAGACGGTAAAGGAAAAAGCTTTGTCTTTCCTATTATTGTTTGCCCTTCAGTTGACATACATGCCCAGTTGCGCCCAGAGGATTGCCACGGAGCCACGGTTTCCCCCCGGCTTGGGATCCTAGATCTCGTTTAAAGAAACAGGTTCGGGGAAGGCACAGAAAACAAACTTCCCCAATTTAAGTTCCGAGGTGGTCTCCGCTTCCCGGCTCCCCCCCCTGAGAACCCCGCCGCCTCCCCAGCAGCCGCGGGCAGGGGCGTCGGGGTCGTGTTGCACCACCTCACTTGTTGAGCTGTGCGGACGCGGCGCCTGGCCACAGCAACTCTGCCGACCGCCCCGCTCCCACGGGAGCCCCGGGACGTCCTGCCAGTGAGGGTGCAAGGTCTTACCTGCATGTGTCCCTGGTACATGCTGCTTCCACTTCTTCGGGACTTCCTGAGGCCGCCGGATGCCTCGCGCGGCTACTTGGGCACCCACAGCAGGGCGCAGGCGGCCGGCGCGCTGGCTCCCCGCAGGGCGCCCGGAGCCGGGGGAAGCTGGGGGAGCGCCGGCGGCGGCCCCGGGGCAGCGCTGCGGGCCGCTGGGAACTGTTCTCGGCTCCGGTGCTGAAAGCGGACGCGGAGAGCTCGGGGAGGAGGCGGGCAGCCGGGGCGGCCGAGCTCTCCCGCAGGCGCAGGTCCTGTTCGCCCGGCGTCTCTAAAACTCACTCCTTCTCCGCCGAACTCTTTCTCGCTTCCTGCCGGGCTGCCTCATGTCTCTCTCACTCTCCTGGCCGCGAACCTCCCTCTCCTCCCAGCCCTGACGTGAGCGCCCACAGCAGCCGCCGCCGCAGCTGCCGAGTGGGGCGCGCGCCGCCCTCCCGGCGGCGTCCCTGCCTAGAGGCTGCGGGCCGGGCACGCGGCGCGCGCGGCCCCGGCGGCCGGAGCTCCCAGAGGGCGGCGCGCGCCTGCCCCGCCCCCGCGCGTGCCCGAGGGCGGTGGTCTCCGCGGCGGTCAGGTGCGGCGTCCACCGCGGGGCGGATTGCGGCTGAGCCGATGGTCAGCTACAAGAAAAGTGGGAGGAAAACGCATCGTCCCTCTGAGGGGCCATCGATACCGACTGGACTCGTCATTCTGCAGACCTAATAGGATGAGTGTGGGGGTTCCGAAGAGTTTACTTCTGATTTGGCTCCCTCGCAAGTTACCGCCGTGTCGCGCCCTCACCCAACCTTCGACTCATCATCGCTGAGCACCCTTCTATTTAAATCGCAAACCCCAGTCCTTAAAGGCCTTCCATGAATTTTCCGCTAGCACTTATCATCTAATATCCTGTATGTTTTACGTATTTATTTTATTGTCTGCCTCTATACATACAATGTTATTTCCGTGAGATCAGGGATATTGGGGGGTGGGGGAAACGAGTGTATCGATTTTGTACACATGTACCGCAGTACAGCACAGCACCTCTTGCCACATGGCACAGTACCTCTTGCCTATAAATATTTGTTGAATAGATGTCTTTATAATATATAGACATATAATATAATATATAGACATATAAATGTCTCAATTTGAAGAGATTGAATAGTTTGATATAGTCCTCATATTACAAATGTGCATACATACACATACACACACCATGGACTGGAGTATATGTGTATACTGTAATTACTTAGTTTTATGGGTAGAAAGAACTCCAATCATATTATAAGCCTCCAAATCATATACAGCACGACATAACCCCTCAAATATTGCATACAGCACATATACTTTTCATAAAGAGAAAAATATAAATTCCCTAGGAATATAAAAATATAATTTTGTACAACTGTATGAAAAGAGAAGCAATAGCGCAATGAATATAGTATTCAGTTGGTGACACTGGGTAAGGGGTGGCAGGGGAAAGGAATTGGGAAGTATTTTATATGAATGGCAGTTGTCAATGTCACAAACATATATTATCCTATAAAATTACTGTGTCACTAAATAAAACAGAGCCATGCATGGACTGGTAAGGCGAGCATGAAATGAACCAAAGAAATAATCATTCCAATTCAATGCATCTGAGGTCTTAAAACAACTGACTAACCAACTAACCAACCAACCAAACACAGAATGACCAGGACTTGTAATCAGGATTCCTACTGAGGGCACCGATAGTTAAATTTGGACAATTTCTCTTACCCTCTCTAGACTTCAGCATTTTTGTGCCTAGACATTGATAAACTCATTATCTTATCCTGAAAATTGAACTATGTTAAGAAGCACTATAAACTGTCTTTTATAGGGCAGAGCACTGGAATAGAAGTCAGCAGGTAAAAACGATTGCTCCATTTCACTATTCACTATTCTCTTGGGCAAGTATACTAATTCTCTATTTCCTCACTTTTGAAGTCAGGCAAATAGCTATCCAGCCTATAGCACAAGGCTACTGAAGAATGAATGCATGCAAAGGAAGCTGTATATTATAAACTACCATATATGATTATGTAAACAGACTTTTCCCCAGTATAGAAAATATGAGAGATAATGATTTCCTGAGATCTCCAGCTGTACAAATTTAGGGGGTAGGGGAGATTATTTAATATGAATGCTAGCATGTTACAATAAAAATCTTGGGGCAAATCCTAGTGTTTGATTTAAAAGTGCTAAAAATCTGTGAAGGAACAGTGGAGCCAAATATTTCCAACCTATTACATGCTTATTAGTACCTAATGGTAGATTCAAGAAGCTATCAATCAAAAGTATTTGAAACAGCATGGCAACCACCTAGTTGAAGATAGAACTCATCATATCCTTTTGTTAAACCCACTATTCACTTAGTGACTTTCTACATTCACAAATCTCAGTAATGCAGATGCAACTGTGGAGAGGACATCTCTTCATTCACTCATTCATTCAGTCATTCATTCATTCTTATTAAGTAAGAACTTAGTGATGGGGAGGGCTGGGCCAAGTGCTGGAATACACTGATGAATACGACACACATGGTCTCTATCTTCATGGGAGCCAGAGTCCAGCTATCCGACAGGAAGGAGTGCATTTTACCATCCCAGAGAGGTAAATCTGTCTAGACTTTTCTTTAAAAACAAACCAAAACAAACAAACCCCCCCAAAGGACAACAAAAACCCTCTACAATGATTACACTATTTCCCCAATTCCTCTAAGAGTTCGCATCTAACCTCTTCTAGTCAAACATTATGCCTTCAGTTGTGAAATTTAACGCATTATATGACACAGATATTTCCTTCAAAGCTTATAAATATGAACTTGTGATCAAAGAGAATTGGTCTGTTATCAACTCAAGTGTTAGTACCTTGAGATACTTATGATTCAAAGACCCATTTAGTAATTTTTGTAAGTCATTTAGCTAGGGCCAAAGTTGTCATTCATATCTAGCATTTTAGCTAAAAAAAATTTTTTGGGGGGGGGAGCTGAAAAGAAATCTTTTCATGTGCAAATACATACCCCAGTAGAAAATTGATAGGATAAAGCAGGTGTGAACTATATTCTGGTGAACCCTAAGACTTGTATGATACACGTGATAATAAAATGAATCATAATATAATTATATTTGTAGAAAGCTTTTGGCAAATTAGGGTGTTTTTAAGAGATCTTGAAAGGAAAACTATGTGTAACTTTATCTTATGACTGACTGCTCATAATGGTGAGAAAGTATCACTTTGTATAACCTCTGACCCCAGTTCTCCTCACCCTCATCCCTAATCATTAAGGTAGATTGGCAGAAGGCAAAACAAATAAACCAGAGATGCAGCAGTTTGGAAAAGCTGTGGTTCTTTTGAAACTAAGGCAATTGGCAAGAGCAATATGTCTGGTTCTCTGATATCAGAAATATTTGTGTAAAAATGGAAATCTCTCCCAGACATCTATGTGCTTTACATATATTGATTTTGCACAAGGATTTTCTACTTTTCATATTAATGACTGGAATTATGAAAAACAAAATGATGATGATGAATTGTGATATGTACCAAACAAATACATCTACCATACAAAACAAAAGATGAATGTTTCTGTACACACTGCAGAACAGGTACTAATGAACCCTTTCTAACCAGATCTGCATACAGGTGTGCATCTCACTGGGCCTAATGCAGCCATCAGCAAGTCTTACAAGTGACTGGGTCACGATTGTTCAGCTAAACCTAGAATAACTCATATTATTAAGGCATGCATTGTTTCTAAGGAAAATAAAGATAACCCATACCTCATTCCTTTCACATTGTTTTTTTTTTTTTTTTTTTTTTTTAACCTAAAGTGAGCATTATTTAACACCACAGCCTAGGTCCAGAAAATATTTCTCATTTTAAATTCAAAGACCCTTTTACTCAAAATGTGTCTGCCGATCAGAAGCATCCAAGTCTCCTGGGAGCCTGTTAAAAATGTACTCTTGGGCCCCATTCTTGACCTGCTGAATCAGAATCTGCATTTTAATAAAATCCCCAAGTGCTTTGTATGCACCATCAAACTTGAGCTGCACTGTGCCTAGAAGGGTTATTTATGTCATAAATATATTTCTATTTTATTTACGTATTCATGTAAGTATGTGGCAAAGCTACCTCTTGCCTTCTACAAAAATAGCACATGAGCAACATCAGTACCAAGAGAAAAGCACAAAGCATATCCCTCTCCATTTGCAAGATAACAGAACTGTATTTTGAGTAGCTAGAAGACAGAACACAAAATCATAGCACACCCTGTTTCTTATAGCAGGAAATGTGCTAATACCACTTTAATTTTAATCGTTATAATAAAATTTAGAAGTTGAGTGGTACTGGAATATATTTTGTATTGACAAAATTAAATTTTGTTTATCAGTAAGTGAATCCTCCTGCATATTAAATGTGTTGAAAATTCAGTATTTGTTAAGTATCTTTAAAAGCCTAGTAATGATGATGATAGCAGTGTGCTCTGGATTTAAAAAATCAGGGATAATAGTCTTTTGGTGATTCAACCATTCTTTTATAATCTGTACAATTCAAATCCTACTGCTCAAAGATGGTGTAGGAGAGAACAAAGTCAAAATAACTGTAGACCCAAATTAAAATGGCTAATTGGTTTTCATTGTTCAATCAGAGAGAGTAACAGGTTATTCAAGTTTGCTTACTTATTCTCTCTAACACATTGAATGGGATTAGCTGGTGCTCAGGGCATTGGATACAGAAAGAATTTCCGAAGCCCACACAGAAGACCCCAGGCTGTCACGGAAAATGAGCACTGAACTCTGGTGACTAGAAAGCAGTAGCAATGTTCTTCCAAATGAACAAACAAGCTGGATGCTTCAGGTTGAACCTCCTACGAAATCAATTTAAGAGATTACAGTAAAAATACTTTATTTTTTATTTTCTCTTTATGACAGTGTTCTTCCAGCAATCCAATATTATTTTTAATATTAAATGTACTTTCTAGAATTTCTTTGTCCTGGTGAGGAAATGTTGTCAAACAAAAAAGTCTACTATTGTTTTTAACTCCTCCATTCTACTCTTATCACCACCCTAATGAACTCTCTTAATATTTTACCCATCTCAAAGCTAGTTTTATTCCATCCATCTCCCACTCCAACCTATCAGATACATTGCAGCTAGATTGATTTCAGAAAGGCTCACACTGCTCATACTACTACCCAGTTCAAAAACCTATTGGCTTCCTATTGCCTGTTAATATCTGACAACTCTAGCTTTTAATTCATAGTCATGGGATCTATTTTGTCATCTAGTGCCACATCTTCTAGTGGCAGGAAGAACTGTCTCTTCACTTTGAGGAACCATGTCTTTTTCCCTCTTGCCATTTGTGTGATGGAAAACATTTTTATTACCAGTCTTTGAGGATGGAACATACCCCCCGGGCTGAGCTAACCAAGGCAGTCAGCCCCAGTTGGTCACACCCAGGGTGGGCATATCACCCAAGTCAGCCAACCAGGGCAAGCAGACCAAATCCAGGACCATATGGGAGCAGATTGATACTTTTATTATTATTATTATTCATTATTTTTAGAGAGAAGGGCAGGGAGGAAGGAAGAAAGGGTGAGGAGCATCAATGTTTGGTTGCCTTTCACCTGCCTCCAGCTACAGACCAGCTGGGGACCTGACTTGCAACCTGGTTACATGCCCTGACTAGGAATCGAACCAGCGACCCTTGGGTTTGCAGGCCAGTGCCTATCCATTGAGCTACCAGCCAGGGCTAATTCTTCACTAGGTGTTCTAATGATGTAAACTTGAAGCTCTCAGCATCCAGCATTCCAAACCTGAAAAAGAAATCTACCTTGGGGAGAGAGTCTAGACAATCTCCTAGGGACAAAATTTGAGCCATTAAAAAAATCACACTTAAAGCTAACCTACTTATGAAATTTTAATTACTTCAGACAGTACATTCTCTCTTCCAAGTTGGATCTTCTGTCACTTGCAACCGAAACAATGTGTATTAACACAATGATCTGCCATAAAATGACTCATGTCTTTTTTATTCAGTTCTATGCATTTCATAACTTTTGTAATTACTTTTATATTATTTCATAAAGACAGTCCAATTTATACTCTTTCCTCTCCTTATGACTTTGGAATAAAAGCTCATTTATTTTTCAAGTTAGGTCAAATTCTATTATCTTTATGAAGCTTTTATTTATCCCCTAGGTGAATACACTCCCTTGCTGAGAAGCCAAAATTTTCTTAATTTATGAAGTTTTTCCCTTAATTATTTCTGTGCTTTTTTTTAAAATTTACTAGATGTAATCATATAGAGACAAGAACCTTGTTTTAGTCTTTGTTTCCACATACAACATGTTGTATGTGGAAAATTCTCAGTAATAATTGAAAAACAAATTATTTTGGGAGTATTTCAAACAGCATAAAAGCTTTGAAAATAAAATAATTTACCCTAAAAGCACATTTGAGATGTAATTCTTTTTTTTTTAAAGATTTTATTTATTATTTCCAGAGAGAGAGGAAGGGAGAGAGGAAGAAAAACATCGATGTATGGTTGCCTTTCACCTGCCTCCAGCCATGGACCTGGCTGGAGACCTGGCTTGCAACCTGGTTACGTGCCCTGGCTAGGAATTGAACCAGCGACCTTTGAGTTCACAGGCCGGTGCCAATCCACTGAGCCACTAGCCTGGGCATAAAAGAATCTTTTAAGCCCTCTAATCAGCAGTTAATTTCAGGCACATGCAGTATTAACTAAATTAAGACCAAAGAAAGGTGGAGTTGAAAGGGATGCTGGAACTTGCAGGAGCAGATGCTTGATTTTACAGATGAAAAAACTAAGGCCTAGACAAGTTAATGAAAAAGTGGTTTCTGTCAAAATATGATGTATAGCAGAATATATATGTACGTATGTAAGGGGTACGTGTGTGTATGTATGCATGTACACATACATCTCTATGTGTATACACATAATATCCTTGCTATCTGACTTACTATATGAACACTCATTGTAATTTCTTGTAAAAAGAATCAATCACCAAAAATTGACTAACTCATTCCTTATCTAAATTTAAAAAATTATAAGGAATTTGTGAACACTGTTTAGGGAAGCCTCTTGAGTTAGTTGCCCCTGAGTCCTGGCAAGAGGATATACAGGGCACTGCAGGCTCCTTGAGTGTGTTCCCTACAGGAGTGTAGGCATGTTCTGCTGCATTGCCGTCATTTTCCTCCCTCTCTCCCCAGTGTCCTACCCTTTCAGCTCTACCAATGATCACTTCTGTGAGGCACCTAAGGGCTCTACCAGCCCAGGTCCGATTCAGCTGTTTTATTATCTAATTCATTATTTTATTGTTTTTTTTTGTTATAGTACATATGTCTTATGGTTGTATTTGCTGATATGCAGTCTCCATGTGCACTGTATGTAAATGTGGCTATTAATGAGTTCATTAAGGATTTAATAATTAGGTAATTAGTGTTTTATATGCCGCATTTATGCAGAAATCTTGGTGGGTTGTTATATTTGTGTTGAAGAGTATTTTAATATTATTTGAGGAAATTATTCAAAAGGTTTTGATGGACTGAAAACACATGTTTTTGTATTTAGAATAATGAAATATGGCTCCTATTGATGGAAAACTTGCTACCCATCTTATTTTTGGGGGGGGAAGAGATGCTATTCAGATAACAAAGATAATGGGAAATGCTTCTGTTTTGTACTGAAATTAAATGTCCCTAACATGTTTGCAGTGTCTACTCTGTGATACTGTGAGTTTGAGGTTTGTATTGTATTTCCATATTTTCTGAATTTTGTAAGATGAGGTTTTGCCATGAATTTTTTCCAATAAAGCAAAGGAAAGGAGAGAGGTAAACAAGGGCCTGGGAACTTCACTTCAGTGAGTATGGAAGAAATTAAACCACATTTGTATAAAATGTGTGGGAAGAACATGTGTTTGCATAAATTTATCATAGTTAAAACCTAAGTTTAGGGCATGGATTCTGAGAAAAGTTTATGAATAATTAGTTAACAGGATCCACTTTTTTCTCTTTGGCTTCTTAAGAATTCATGCTACTTGTGTCCCTTGAGTGGTATTGTAGGCCAGCAACTCTTAGGTGACAAATTATAAATTCTAGGTATTTAACATTTGGATGGCTACCTTGTATTTACATCATTTTTAAGGCAGGAACATAAACGTTTACAAGTCTCATTAAAAGTGTGTGGTAGGGAGTTCCAAACACTTTTTGTAACTCAGCTGTTTCCAAGTTCTCCAGCTTTCAGGAGTTGTCCTCTTTTAGTAAGAGCAGTGGAGGTTCTTTTTATTAAATCCAATCCAGCAGCAAATCAAACTCTTGTTTCCCACTTCCCTATAAATGTGTTCTTTCCACAGCTTTCCTTCCTATTCTTCCAGTTGTTCAGGCCAAAAATCTGGAACCAGCTGTGACTCTTCTCTTTTCTGTCAAACTTCAAATTCAGTCCATTAGCAAATCCTGTCCACTCTACCTGTGACATAAGCAAACGACTTCTTTCCTCCTCTCCAGCTACCATGCTGCTTTGGGTCACCATCATCTTTCACCTAGATGTGCACATGCCTCCCAACTGGTCTCCCTGCTTTCACTCTGACTCCACTGTAGACTATGCTCCACAGAAGCCAGAATAGCTCTTTTAAAACACTAGTCTGCTCAAATCTGAATCCTCAGGTCTGTAACACCACCTGGTCCTCCCTCCCAACCTCTCTGATCTTGTCTTCTCTTACACTTCATTTTGTTCATCAGTTGCTCCAGGCACGCTTGCCTCTTTGCTGCTCCTCCACCGCTCCAGGCCTACTCCAGTTTTGGCAATTTGTATGTAGAAGGCTCTTCCTCCAGCTGTCTACATGAATCACTTCCTCACTTCCCTCAAGCCTTTGCTCAAAAGTCATCATCAAAGATACTTCTCTGATTATTTTTTCTCGAAAAACACCCCAGTTATCCTCTATGTCCTGTATCATGCGTGGATGAAAAGGGCCACATACTAAACCTGGCAAGCTCAGGGGAGGCCTGCATGGTGGAACTTACAAACTCAGAGGCTGAAAGTTACCACATGAGATGGTCTGAACATTCTAAGCTAAAAGTGAGTCATGGTGGTAGTCATGTCCTAGGCCTATAGCTTCCTTGACAAAGGTCAGTCTTACTTTAAGAGAGCCTGTCTTTTACCATCTAAGATAACACATACCTTTGAAATGGCAGAGTGATCTTCCAGATTCCTCAAGACACAACCACCAGCACTAGAGCAGGAGGTCACATACCATCTCTATGTGCTGTAAATGTTGGTCATTAACTATCCTGTATCCACCAATGTAAAAGTATGTGTCTCACTATTTTGTTTTTCATTCAATCCCAGAGATATCCCTGTTTTGCTTTCTCCTGCTCCTTAGTAGATTTCATGTAACCCACTTTACATCTCCTCCTTTTATGTTAATGTATAAAGTAAGCTGCAAAACTGCATTCTCCAGAGTATTTTTTTGACTTATTAAGATTCTGGTTTCTGGGAACTGTATAGGTTTGGACATTTCTAACATTGACATTTACTTTTTTTTTTTTTTAACAGAAGTTGTTACCCTACCTTCATATATATTTTTTATTTATTTTTTGTTCCCCTGTGGATATCATGACCTATAAAAATATATCTAGTAATTTTTCTGAGTTCTGTGAATTGCTCTATCAAGTTAATTGAATCCAAGAAGGGGATTGTTAAATCCTCCTATCTATAGCCAGTGTGTAAGGAGCATGGGTGACAACCTGGAATTGTGTGTGATTGGTAGTTAAGTAGAGGGTAGTCTAGTGGGACCTTAACCTTGAAATCTCATGCTATCTCTGACAAATAATGGTAGAACTGAATTGAATGATAGGACATCCAGTTGGTGTCCAGAATTATTGGTAGCATGGGGAATTCCCACCCTATAACACACACATTCACAAACACATATTTCAACTGGTGATCAGAATCCTTACTACTCTTAACTGAAATGCCAGTTCCAATAGAGCAAAGACTTTCTAATTACTGATATATCCTTAAACAAATAAATAACTTCATATATAAATACACAAATATCCATATACACATATACATACACATGCATATATGTATATTTGCATTACATGTATGTTCATATCTTTGTTGAATAGATTACAATTCAGTAGAATTTAAACTAAGTCTGTTATATTTATCTAGTGCAGTATTCAGAGCCTGGACTGCTTCTCTGTGAAGTATTTCTCTACTTGACCTCTTGCTTTGCTTGCTTTGAAGTGTGTTCTCATTTTATCACCCAATTCCGACTTTTGATGATACAAACCAGTATTTCTGCCTCATATTCTATCTAACCACAACAGATAGCTATAACTGTTATACTTGCCTCACTTTAAATAGCCAAAGCTAGTCTGATCTGTGATTTGCCCTGACAGATCAATTTCCCGACTGTGTACTTCACATGCTACCTGTTGGCACAGTTAGTATCAGCTCCGTGGACCATACTTCCTGCCCAGTGCTTTATTTATTATACTGTGCTCTAAATGCATTATGTATGGTAGGTAAAAAGAAAATATCTACAATCTCATTAAGCAGTTGCTAGGGGACTTGCATGGCCTTCAGTGAAGATGTGGGGATGTATGCTTTTCAAACAATCAAGTATCTTATATGGCACCAAATTTGAAGAAGGCTATCTAGCCACTGAGTTTTGCACCAGTCCTTGAGTCCCATGGTGTCATAGCCATTGGTTCTTTAGCTTCTGAAGAAATCATTACTTTCTTGATGATCATTAAACAGCAGAAACCATTTTCTCTTCCATGAAGCAGCCAATAGCGACACAAAAGTCTTCCCAGGAATATTTGGAGGTTCTTAGTGGGAGTGAGCAATGGTATAATCTTTCAGAAGGCAACCTAGAAAAATGGATCACATTACAAAATGTGCATTTTGGCTTAAATTTTCATTGCAAGAAATTTGCCATAAGGACATACTCATTGAAATGTGTCATGATATAAATTCAGGGATGTCCATTGCAGCACTCTGTGAAATAGAAAACATTTGGAAGTCATCTAAACTCAGTCGAACCTTGGTTAAAGTGGACTTTCAGAAATGAATTTCTATGTAATCATTACAAAAGGCAAGATGTGCTAAAGTGGCGAGGTGGCTCTAACACACTGGTGACTACAAAAGCATGTTATAGAATACTATGCAAAGCATGGGCACATTAGTTTAAAGTATTTATTTGAGCATAGACGTCTAGAAGGCTATATTAAGTCTGTAGACAGTGAGAAACTTTAGGGACTGAAGAAGTGTGTGTGTTGCAGAGTGGACAGGAAAGTGTGTGGAGGAGGAGGAACACTTTTTTAGTCTACTTTCTTTAGTATTAGATGTTTGAAGACAAAACTATAAAATAATCTTATAATAAAAACAAATATTTTAATTTTGAAAAAAATATTTTTGAGAAGATCTGAAATTTCTAGTATAATAACATCTCTTCAGGTTACTATTACTGTCTATATCAATCTTGTGCCACTTTATGCCTCTGGCACCAAGACACATTTGGGGTCAACAGGACTATTATTTCCTTATCTTCTCACCATACTGGGACCAGATTTACCTTCCCCTATGCTTTTTCTTTTTTTTAAGATTTTATTTATTATTTCCAGAGAGAGAGGAAGGGAGAGAGACAGAGAGGGAGAGAAACATCAATGTATGGTTGCCTTTCACCTGCCTTCAGCTACGGACCTGGCTGGAGACCTGGCTTGCAACCTGGTTATGTGCCCTGGCTGGAAAATCGAACCAGCAACCTTTGGGTTTGCAGGCCGGCACCTTATCCACTGTGCTACCAGCCAGGCAGCTATGCTTTTTTATAATGAAGTTTTCATGAAACATTTGACAGGGCTTAATGATTTTAATAAATATCTAAATCAACCTTTCTTGTTTCTCCCTCCCTCCCTCTTTCTCTATCTCTACCATCTCTGCTTCTAGCTCTATTTTTATCTCCAGTCTACTTCTCTCTCACTCTCTTTCCCTCTCTTTCTCTCTCCCTCACTCCCTCCTTCTCTATTCCATCTAAACTCAGATACTGCAAAAGCCCCAGGATCTCTAATTTAGAAACGCAACTACTGAATTTGTTGATAAAAAGACCCGCCAGTTGGAGTCTCTTGACACTGATAAAGGATATGAGCCACATTCTCTGGCTCTGTGCTGCAGTCGCATCCCTTCAAGGTCTGTGTGCTGCTGATTTTCTCCTCATGCATCCAAAAGCTATCTCACTGCTCTGTAGTGCTCTTCAGATACTGACAGAAGAAGTCTAGAAGTAACATTTCAGAAGCTTGGGGAAAATTCTGCTGCAAAAGAAACAAACAAAATCATATTTTTTGCTTTCTTTTATTTTTAAATAAGTGAAAAGAAATAGAGAAACATCAGGTTCCTGATGCTTTTTAACATCTGCTTACAAAGTTCCTTGTAAGAGATTGCCTTCTTTCAAGCTGAGAGAAGCAGAAATGGAAATTATTCCCATTGTTGCTTAGCTCAAACAATTGGGGTTTATTGACAGTTCAGCAAAAGCACTTAAAGAAAAGGGAAAAAAAAGAAAAGGCTAAGCAGTCTGTATTCAGGCAAGTCCTTCTTCTGCAGCCATGATCATGTACCCTTTCAGGCCATTAAAAGGACTCATAGGAAAGGACTCATGGGAATAGCTATTTCCTTCTGAGGTCTTCTTCCCCTGTTACACTCTCCTGCTCTTCTTTCCCCAGATGGCCTATCCAGCCTGTATGCCTAAATCAGCCTGCTTTGTTTATTCTCACCCTTCTCCCACCCAATCCTGCAAAGCAAAGTACCTGTCCCAAGTTCTATTCTTCTGGGGCTCAGATGTGGGGCTGGTGTGTAGTGGAAAGAATCCCTGACTAATTTTCAAGTGCTTTGGCTTCAAGAGTCTTCTTAGAAGAGATTAATAAGAACAAATGGCATAAAATAAACATGAGCTTTGTGGCCTATTAAATATTATATCTAAGTTGTTGTTATAATTATGTTTTGCCCTTCCTTAGTGCTCAAAGATCTGTGAGCTTGTGCAGGTCACTTAACCTACCTGGATTTTTGCTTCCTTGACTATAGGCAAGGGTGAAGATACTGAAGTCCTCTCCAGAACTGAAGTCCTATGGGTTAGTTAGCAAAAGTCCAGCAGGTGCTAAATGCTATTTGAACAAAGATTTCTTTAAAGTGCCTTTTTAACTCAAGGAAGTGATTAATAACCCCATGATGATAATAGAACTATTTGGGGGCATAAAAGCAATAGGAAGATCTTTGGTTCTCAAATCTAGGTGCTGCTGTTGACTACAGTTGGAAATGGCATGCCCAGCATAGCAGGAAAATATTATGGTAGGAAATTAATCCTGAATGCATATTCCTTAGGCTAGCAACTCATTGTGTGAAGTAAAATGTTAAGGGGGATTTTTTTTTTTTTGCTAAGAAACAAAGCACAAAATCATTAGAAATTTCTCTTATGAGCCAGCTACTTTTTAACTTCTTTTTTAATTACAGTGTTTTCTCTTCCTAAAATACTGAAAGTCTTTCCACTCATGGGAGCTATTAATATAAATTAGGAATGTGCATTGCTTACTGAGAAAACCAAGGTGATTGACTGTTCTGATGCAATGGTCTGTGGCAACGTTCAGTGTCCTACAACAGCTGGAAATCCGGATCTGATCTAGCAGCTGCTCTTAAACATTCCTACAAGGATCACAGTTATCTGATTTACACAGAACATGTTATCTGTTCCCTGACTTAAAGGATTGGCTACAGCAAGGATTAGGCAGCAGCTATATTGTAGTTAAGAAAGATTTTGACAAGACTGGTGCCCTAGATCATGGTAGGCCAATTACATGATCTGTCCTTGTGCATACATCTTATTCCATCTTCCCATCAACTTAATGAAGAGTCAGAGTAGAAGATGGACAGTTTTTTCAATACTATTGAGAGGTGGAGTCTGTGTCCCCTCATCTTGAGTCTGGGTTGGCCCTGTGATGTTCCTGTTTTAACCAATAGACTATGGAAGAGGTTGCACTATGCCCATTCTTGGGCCCAGGCCATAAAAGATTGCCAGTTTCTACCTCTTGCCTCCAAGAGCAATCACTCTGAGAGCCGGTAGCTGCTGTGTTGAAAGTCCAACTATTTTGAGGCCGTCATGCTGGGGGGACCACATGTGGATACCTCAGGCTACAGTCCCAGCTGAGCCTGGCCTTCCACACAGTCCTGCTAAGATTCAGATATATGGGTGAAGCCATCTTGGACTTTCAGAACACTTTACACTCAAACAATACCACTCAGTGTCCTCAGTCAATGCTGCATGGTCAGACTCATTACCTGGCTAAGGCCTGCTCAATTTTCTGATCCAGAGAATCATGAGCTATAACAAAATGGTTGTTGTTTTAGGTCACTAAAATTATAGGGTAATTTGTTACACAGCCATAAGTAGATAACTGGAATAGAGTATTGCGACCCCATTTTATACAGGAACTCTGAGGTTCAGAGAGCTATTATGAATTGCTTACGTACTTGAAACCAAGCTCTCTTACTAGAAATAGTCTATTATACCACACTTCTTTATAATAATACTTTTTTCACTGTAAGGAATGGTCTTTTAAGTCTCAAGACATGCAATTTATCATGACTTATGCTGTTTTGAAAAGCTTAGGACAAAATTTAAGTCTCAGCTTTATTAATTATATATTTTACTTGTTTCTAGTGTTCTATTTCTCATATACTAACTTATCTTGCATGTTTTATTTTAAGCTGGTATAAATCTTTTTTGAAGAAAAAAGAGACATTAATAGACATAGACGCAATAAGATATTCATTATCACCAAACTTAATTGATGGCCCGATTTTAAAGTTGTGAGGTAAAATATAAGATAAAAGCATGAGACTTACTAATACCAAAATGAGTTCATTGTTTAGTTAAAATTCAAATTGATTGGGCATCTTACATTTTGGTTTGCTTAATGTGGCAACAATATCCTCTGTGTCAACTTGAAAAAAATATTTTCTATCAATTTTGGTACTTATTTCATGCAGGGGGATCTTAGGGGACATTTGTAGCTCAAATCTACCTGGGTGGGGAAGGGAGTTTCTTCACCCAACATTAGCCTGAGGTAGAACTCCAACAAAAAGGAAATTGATATATTTCTTGTCTCCTCTCTCCACCTCTTTCTCCAATCCCAGGATCCATTCCCACAAGGCCCTGCTCAAACTAGCTCATATTGTCCAACCATGTGTCTTCATTTAGTTCTCACCTCAGTGAAGTATTATAAATTCTTGTTTTTCTAATGAGACAACTGAGGTTTAAATTTAAATGATTTCCCCAAGATCACATAGAAAAAGCCTCAGGACCAGATGGAGTAAGGACTAACCTAATTAACAGTATCTACTGGAGCTAGGATTTAAAATGAGGTCTTTGAGTTCCAGAGAAGTTTTCACTGCTTCAGAGTGCCTCCTATGATCTTATGCGCATATGCCTCCATGTGCACTTTCAAAGGGAAATCTGCACCATGAAGGATTCTGTGACCTGCCAACTAGAATTCACTCTTCCCATCACCAGCACCTGCTATTAGTAGTCATGGTCTCCCTGCAACTTCCAAATAGAACAGCTTGGCTTGAAGAATGCTAGGAAATTGCCTGAGTGGTCTTTACAATTACCCCTGCTTATTATGGTAGCAGACCAGGTGCTGCCTAAGGCCCAGGTTCATGAAATTGAGTCTCATAAATATGGTTTTACATTGTTGTGGCAGAGATGCTCAAACTTGATCATGCATGTGAAACACCCAGGAAACTTATCCCACCCACTCCCTGAGATTTTGATTGAGGGTCTAGGCGCGTAAGCATTTTGGAAGCTTCTGGTGCAGGAAACACTTGAGTGATATTTTGAGAAAGATTGGGCTGTACTCCTTTCTGCTCTCTATCACCGTAACAATTTGCAACCTATTGCATTGGAAGTTTTTAGAAGGATTGGAATAAGCAAGACTGTGTAAATGTGATCTTTGCTATGAATTCAGAAATGCTTGTGTTTGGGATTTGGGTTGGGTTACCTGATCTTTTTGTTGTGAGTTCTGGGTGACTTCTAACATACAGCACTTGTCTAAACTCTGAAAATGTTACTGAATAGACCTGAGTGCTCACAATATCTCACCACAGAGCAGCTTATGTCCATATAATGTATCAGTAGATGAATGAAACTAAAACTAAATAAAAACTACAAATAAAGTGGAGAAGAAGGAAAGCTGTGGTGCTCACTCTGGGAAATGCAGGTTATTACTGAATGTAATAAAGTACAGGTGTTAGGTGTAACAATAGGAACAACATAAATAAAAGGAAAAGCAGTATAAAACATGAGGGTTTGAAATATGTGCTGAGTTCAGACATGCCTTCCTTAAACACGTTCTCAGTATAGCTCATGTCAACTTCTAAAATGCTCTCATTTCAAAGCCTAACCTATCACATACAGTGACAGAAATGAAACTATTGATTCCTTTCCACATTAAACGAAATGTTTATCACTTACACTATTTTGTGAAGTTCATAGAACATGGTTCATACCCAATGAACCTTTTTTTTCCTTTCAAATATTCTTTCCAAAGACTCTTCTCCATACCAGGAAACAATCTCCACTATGTTGTTCTAGCATATAGTAGCTGCTGTTCCTGGTTACTGAGTCAGCTGTGGCTACCTAGGATGAATACATTCAAAATGCACCCCAACATCCCCAGAATATCCCTGAGAATCTGATGCCCTGAAGAAATATGTTCATTGAAAAAGTTTTATAGGGGAGTCTGTAACTAATAGACTACTGTTTCTTGGGTGGACGTTTAAAAGTTAAGCTTAACCTCTGGCTAACAACAGTATTCTTTGTTTTTAAAATAGTTTTGAGCCTTGGCTGGTGGCACAGTGGATAAGGTGCTGGCCTGTGAACCCAAAGGTCACTGGTTCGACTCACAGCCAGGGCACATAACCAGGTTACAAGCCATGTCTCCAGCCAGGTCTCCAGCCAGGTCCCCAGCCAGGTCCCCAGCCAGGTCCATGGTTGGAGGCAGGTGCAAGGTAATCATACACTGATGTTTCTCTCCCTCTCTGCCTCTCTCCCTTCCTTTCTCTCTGGAAAGAAAAAAATAAATGAAATACATTTGGAATTTTTTTATGTCTATTCTAATGGGGAAAATCTATGATCAGTTCTTAATTTTTCTTCTATGCAATGATTAAAAGTGTAATTAATCTTCATGGCATGGGTACAGAGTGTGAAATTTTGAGCATTGCAACAATAGAACATGACAGAATAGCCTTCACTTGTGGAGTGGCCAACCTGTACTTTTGACTTTGAGCAAACATTTTTTGAAAGCCTCATATTTACAAGATGTTGTGCTAGAAGTATAATGATAGTTTCTAATCCATTATAATGCTTTGTCTAACATAGTACAAACTGTTTTCTGATTCAAATGACCCCTGCCAACCTGCCCAAATCCTCCCAATGTAGCCAGGGGATGTGCCATCATCCTGATTTGCCCAGACCACTACAGGTCCACTCCTCCACTTCTCATCATGTGCTCAAATAATCCAGCTTAATCAATTTACTGTAGATGACTTAGACCAGAGAAAAAGAGAGGAGTAGAAGTCCAACTAGTGGAATCAGTTATTCAATGTAAAAATGTCACGTGGGGCAGGAAAGGGGGGTGAGAATAAGATAAATGTAATACAACAATAATAAAATAATAATAATAAACTTTAGATATTGTTTTCTCTGGCTTAATTTTATACAAATATTAGAGGATCATTTAATTATTTTTAATGAGATGAATTAAAAATCATGAAAATCATATTTCTGAAGAATATTTACAAACATGAAAATTTCTCTTGATATAATTGTATTTACATAACTATATATGCAATATAATCTTACTTTTTAAATATCAAATCCATATGTGCAGACAGAAAAAAGGCTGGAAAGAAATATATCAAAATAGCAATGATAGGAGCTCAACCTCATTAGTCATTAGGAAAATATGAATTAAAACCACAATATTGCAACAATTTATTCATCAAAATGGCTGAATTGAAAAAAAATACCAAGTTTTGGTGAAGATGAGAGCAACTAGAAGTCTCATACTCTGTTAGGAAGAGTAAAAATTGGTACAACCACGTTAGCTCTATCTATTAAACTGAATGTATGCATATTATACATATATATATATCCCATAAACCAATAAATCCCTAAGTAAATACATAACATAAATGCATATAAATGCTCACCACAAAACATGTACAAAGCTGGTCATAGCAGAACTTTGATATCTGTAACTGCCCCAAAGTGGTAGTATATTCACTGCTATGAGAACAGATGGCAACAGGACAACATAAATAAATTTCACAAATATCTATGTTTTTCAACCTGTGTTGAGAGTAAAATGTTATATAAATCAAAAGCAGACAACCATTATGCATGGCATTAGAGGTCAGGATAATGGCATTACCTTTGTTGACAAAAGGGGATATGAAATGAGGAAGATTCTGGGGCACTAATAAAATATTATTTCTTGATTTAGGAGATGAAACTGATCACACAGATGTGTTTGTGAAAATATACTTAGCTTGCATATAATTATTGCAATCTTCATTGTTTTTACACAACAATTAAAAAGCTCCAAAAAATAAAATGAAGAAGAGGAGGAAAGAAAGAAAGAAAAAATATGGATAGGGATAAATTTAGATTCTTTCAATATTTTCTATATAATAAACATATAACACTCCCATAATTAGAAAAATGTATTTAAGAGTGTATTTTGCCTTACAGTTGCTTGAAAGGTGTTATAATATCTTAAACTCCATGAAAAATCTTTCAAATTTTAAAGGAATATTTCATATCCCATAGGTCCATTTCCTACTGAAGTAGAAACTCTTTGAGTCAGATTCAGAAACTGAATATTGTCCCAACATTCCTAAGTTATTCTTATTCACAATTGATTTTGAGAACTAGGAAGTATATACTGTTGCAAGGAGGGATGTCTTACAAAAGAGGGGCAAAGTGGGGAGAAGTTTTTCTCCCTGTTGGTCAGCCATGTCCTTGGCCAAAGGTGTCATTATCTAAAAACTTGAAAATACTACCACTTCTGTAATGTATAAGTGAATTATGAGATGTCAGAGAACATTACAATATAACAAAAGCCTGCTCTATTTTTGTCTAAGGAGACTTCAAAATAATATTAAAATAAGTGGTGAGATGAGCCAATTGCCCAAACTTGCCCAGTTTGTGATTTATGTGACATATATCAAGATGATTCTAGTTACTGCAATGTGCTCAGAAAAAAAGATTATTAGTAACACAACATTCATTTTGATCTAAATTCTCATCGGAGACATCACTGATGAATATTTATTGATTATTCATTATCTACTGGGTATTAAAAAATAGGGCAAAATGTCAAATAACAAGGCTATTTTTCTCTTCAGAATTCCACTTCTTGGAATATAGTATATAGCAATGGTGCATAATGGCAGAGAAATTCAGATGAGCTCCTGTGTATAGGATATATGATTAGGCTGATAAATTTTCACCTTAAATAGTTCATAATTATAAAGCACAATTTGCATTAACTCTCATATAGTAGTTTCTAGATGAGATTAATCCATAGTGATAATTGTGAAATTACTTTCAAATGAAAATCTTTTACTGTTTTCTTTAATTAATGCCACCTGTCTTCCTATTAATAGCCATGGTTGTTTATAATTTTTTCCCACTTTCTGCTTGTATAACATGACCTTCACTTAAAAGGTAGGTGAAAACAATTTCAAAAGATCTTTAAGAGTATTCAGAAGGCACGTTCTGAACTTAAACTATGGCATTATTCGCCAAAGAATATTCATCATAACTATCTTGACTCAACTTTTGAATAAAATACAGTTCTTCAAAATCTGCTCAAACAAAAATTTTGAAAATGATAAACATTTCATTTGAGTACAATTTTGAAATATTATCTCTAAGTTCTGCTTGAAAAATCTTAAATATGTTCAACTGAAGTTTTTCACTCATTTTTATGATTGTTGACTGTGATGTCATGGATTCCAAAACTGAAGAAAGCAGGCCCTGGCTGGTGGCACAATGGATAAGGCATTGCCTGCAAACCCAAAGGTAACTGGTCCAGTTTCCAGCCAGGGTACGTAACCAGTGCAAGCCAGGTCTCCAGCCAGGTCTGTAGCTGGAGGCAGGTGAAAGGCAACCATACATTGAAGTCTCTCTCCTTCTCTGCCACTCTCCCTTCCCTTCTCTCTAAAAAATAATAAATAAAATCTTTTTTAAAAATTAAAAAATAAGAATGTCTTTCTTTAAAAAACTGAAGAAAGTAGTTAGGCAGAGATCAAAATAAGCTCTGTATATTTCCTGTAGGCAGACAAGTTCATTGGCAGAGAATTCATCTTTCTACTCTTTGTGCATAAATAACTGCAGCATAGGGTAACCATAGAGAACAGAGACTTTCGCTTTCTTATTTGATAACTGCAGAAAATGAACTCCAGAGGTGCCAGGGGAGGAACCATATTGAAGTACACATAGCTAATCAGCAGCAGTTGTTTCCAGTTAGAAAAAGAAAAAGAAGGTAACATATCCATAAGTCCTACTCCTTTTTTCTTTCTTATTACAAAGAATAAGTTCTAGTTTGTGAAATTGATTGTCCTAGGATAACATAGGGAACAATAAAATTATTATGGTGTTAATATTTATAATTTTTACCTGTGAAAAACTTAGGACTCCCGTAGATGAAATCTATGTTTTAGCCAATTCAAACTTTTAGCAGCCCTCCTCAAGTGTCTCTGACCACCCTTTTTACTTTTCCTGTTTTCAGTTGGTTACTTACTAGTTCTCACTTTTCACTATAAATTGTTAAATTAAAATTTATTGATGCAATATGGTAAAGAGTATAGAGTCAGGGCATGTTTACAGATTTTATGCCTTTGCCTAAAATGTATAGAAATGAATAACAAAAATATCAAGAACAAAAATAAACATAAAATTTAATCTTTAGGAATACAAAGGGCATGATCACAAAGTCGTGTTACAGACTTACCAGATGTAATATATTTGGATGAAGACCAATGAAGGTCCTAAGATTTGGATCAGTAGGCAAATAAGGAAGCTCCAGTGATGAGAGCCATGGGAGACAGAAAAGGAAGGGGCCTAGTTGATACTTATCCTTCCTCCACAGACCAGAAGTGCTGATCTAATTGAAAAAATCACATTATGCTACCATTTTAACTCTCTAGGTAAGTTTTTAATAGGAATCTGGTGCATGGCTGAGGGCAAGATTAAGTATAAAGAATGTAAATAATACTTGGTGGTGGTGTTAGTATGGGAGTCTGCAGCTCCTCAGTGAAGTCTGTGAAAGATGCAGAAGGGAAGCTGAGGTTGGGGACTCCTAAACAGTAGGTATTTTTTCCTTCCTTAGGGATAATGGAAAGGTCCCAGAGCAAGGTACTCAAATTTTCACAGAAGCAGGTAAATACAACCCATCTGAGCTTTGGCTGCCAATGTCTACAGCTGACTTTTTATACAGTCTCTGGTAACTGAATGACTAATGAAAAGCTACAGGTTTGTGCATTAGATTTTTAGCTCCAAGTCCAAGGGAATATTTAAACCATACCCAGGTAAACAAGGAATAGAATTTTGTTAGCAAAGTTCAATGACTAATAGTCCTTCAGCTAGACTGACAAAAGAAGTAGGAATCCATCAAGGAAAAGTCTCAGACATATTTGCTGCATAGAAGTAGAAGATAATGAGACAAAAATAAAGGTTTCAAGGAAAATGAATGTTGTTATCTTCAAGAAAGGCATTTAAGGTTTCTCTTCATTACTTCTTCCACTTCAGAAAAAAGGCAAGTTGATTTCAGATCCTACAGCATCGTGTAGCCTAGGCTTGTTAGTGGGGAAAGTCCTGTGTAGTGAAAGTTAAAAGGTCATTGTAAATGGATACATCTCTGTCTTCTTTATTTCCCTTCCATAATGCTGATGTGGTAAGGACCAAGAACCTTGACTCAGTAGAATGGAGGGAGAATAATCCAAGCTCAGCATTCAGAATTAAAGAAAAATCATTATCTATTTTTCTCTGTTTACATCGCTGGTATATGTATATTTTATTAACTCAGAGAAAATAAATAGAGCCCTGGCTGGTGGCACGGTGGATAAGGCACCAACTTGCAAACCCAAAGGTCACTGGTTCGATTCCCCAGCCAGAGCACATAACCAGATTGCAAACCAGGTTGCAAGCCAGGTCTGTAGCTGGAGGCAGGTGAAAGGCAACCATACATTGATGTTTCTTTCCCTCTCTGCCTCTCTCCCTTTTCCTCTCCCTGAAAATAATAAATAAAATCTTAAAAAAAAAAAAAAAAAAAAAGAGAGAGAGAGAGAAAAATAGGACCTAATTTAGCCTGATTTTGTCAAAAGCTGTTTGTGTTTAATTTGCCAATAGCCTAGGAATAGTTGGTTCACATGGGCCTTTCCTGGCCAACAGAGTTCTCTACATTGGGCTGTAGAAACAGTGTTAATAGTAGTTAACTAGAAATAATTCACAAATGTTTCAAGTTAGAAAGTAATTCAAGCCATGGCTGGTGTGGCTCGGTGGATAGGTGCTGACCTGTGAACCCAAAGATCACTGGTTTGATTCCCAGTCAGGGCGCATAACCAGGTTGCAAGCCAGGTCTCCAGCCAGATCCGTAGCTGGAGGCAGGTGAAAGGCAACCATACTTCGATGTTTCTCTCCCTTTCTTTCTCCTTCTCTGCCCTTCTCTCTAAAAGTGATAATAAATAAAATCTTCTTTAAAAAATATATTTTTTTGGCTTTTGTAGTAATGCATATTAAAATGTAGGTAAAATTAATTATTAATAAAGATTAAGAAAATAATAACTCATGTTTTAATGATGGGAGTTAAATGGGTAATACTTTTTATAAATAATCTGGTGTATGTATCCAATAGTAAACAAATTATTTGACCTCCAGTATAATCCCATGTTTAGAAATTTAATCTAAGGAGACAATTACAAGTTGTTCTTCACATTGTTAATAATGCCTCCTTGAGACTTCAATAGAATAAAGTAATCATTTTAAAGATGATAAGGCAGAGAAGCATAAAACAGGAATGCTCTTGGCATCCTTCATTGTTCTCTTTAACTTTTATCTGATTGACTTTAAACCACTTTTGCCACTGCCCTATAGAATACAGAAACATAATCTTTCCCCTTTTAAATTGAGAACATGGTTTTTTATTGTCATAAATTAGGAATGGCTGCAATAAACAATAGGCAACTGAGACATATCATCTAATTATTACCAGAAGAAACAGTTGTTCCCAAGCCAAAGCTATTCTTCTTGGCAGACATCCTCCATTACATCAACTCATTAAGATACCTGCAGTTAATTTATTTTGAAGGATTTCATTATATCATTTAATTTTATGACAATGGTTTTTACACCTTCCCTGGGAAATGCCTAGGCTGAAGTCATTGAATCCTGTTCTGGGGTTATGTCACAAATGCAGGTGTCTGCAGATGCCAAGAAGTAAACTAATTGAGTGGAATAGCCTGTAAGGGAGATGTAGGCAGTTGAGAGCACTTGATTCTTTAGGGATAATCTGTTTTTTAGTAGTTAGGCAATTCGGTAGATAGTCTTGCCAATTGTTTCACTCAGTGAATGGGTCTAGTGTTTGTGGGGCTCCATGGCAGTGGACAGCGAGAGTTTCTGCATTGGGATATTCAGTTAATCTTCTACCCACTATTTCTGTGAAAGCAGCTACCTTTTTCAGAAATGCTATGTTTAGAAATCCTCTGTAAGCTTGTAGCCTTCTAGGGCCTTTCTCTCAGTTATTTCCCATAGAATTAGTATTGTAGTGTATGTGCCCAGGCCACTGTATAGTATTTATAAATTTTACTGACTAGCGCAGAATAGCACTTGCCCCCACAGGGTCTGGTCCAGCCTGTGAGGTATGTTCCACCATGACCTTCTTCAAGAATCAATACCATTCGATATGAGTATCTCCATTTCTATCATTACTTGTCCAGTAACTCTTAACTGAATTGATGGAGAAAGATAAAACTGAGTCTATTTTAGTTCACAGGTGCTAATCTGTGGTACATATTAGGACTATATCAGAATTGAAGTACTTTCGGAAGGTATTCCAAACGACAGAAACAAAATTAGATTTCTTTGAGCTTAACTAAAACTGAATCAGTTTTTCTGATCCCAAGCTTTTTCTCACTCTATGTTCCCTATTCCAATAAGTACTATCCATCTAGTTTTTTAAGCCTCAAACACAAGTATATCTTTGATTCTTACTCCTTCCAACTGCATCTCTTCTAGTAATTCAGTGTCCTGTCAACTTTTATCTCCTCAATTGACTCCAATTCATCCACTGCCTTGACTGTACACTGCTTTAAACGGTCCTCATTTTTCCCCTTCAGTCTATCCTTGTCCCCTGTAATTTGATTCCTTATACTGCAGCTAAAGTGACCTTTCCAAGATCCACTTAAATCTTTCAAATTGTCTTCAGGTAAAGGCCCTATGGCTTAACATGGAGCTTAGAAGGCTTGTAAGGTCCTTTAGGATGATGCCTGCCTACCTTGCAATGTCATTTCTTACCACTCCCTTTAGGAATATTTTGAACTATATTCAGTTTTGGGATAATGCCTTCCTCTTTCCCTAACCTTTGGTTCTTTGAACAAATTCTTCCCTCTGGAATCCCGTTCTATCTGCTCTAAACCTGGCAAATTTATGAGAACATTTCATGTCTTATTGGAATATTACATTACATAGAATGATTTCTCTGATTCTTAACCCTGATTTAGATGCCCCCTTTGTTGTAGTAAACCACAGTATATATGTATTATATAAAATTGTAACTATCTGTTTAATTACCTATATGTCAAATACCAGTGTACTAGATGATAAAGTTTTGAAGGTTGAAATCATCTTTGTTTTATTAGTCTAGCACTTAGCATAATGCTATGCAAATAATTTGCCTAAATAGTCACTAAATGAAAAAAATTGAATGAATGAGTTAAAATAGATATTAGCTAGTAATATTTACTAAGGAGTGCAGTCTATCTAGAGCCAGACTATACCAAACTGGTTCTATCGTGGGTTACTAGTAATATCAATAATCTTTTATGTATGCTAAGAAGATTAGACTATTTTTAGCATTTAGAAATGTTAAATATATTTGAACTAATAACAAAGAAATATTAGTGGTGGTGTTTCTTTTATTAAACAGAGGTTATTTATATTGTATGAATGTTTACTGAGTGCCAGCAATGTGTGAACCTCTAAGTAGAATGTTGTGTTAGACAAAGTTTTTGCTTGGGAATGAAATTTGACAGACAGATAATGTGAAAACACAATACAAGCCTGTATTATGCTCAACAGGAGGAGGAGCAAAAAAGATTCTTCAGTTTGCCTGTAAGCTTTTTCCCAATAGAATTTTAAATTTAGTGTGTTAGAGAAGAATGTTTGGGAATCTGTTTCACTTAGAATTATAGGGGTTACTAGCCTGGGCCCAGGTGTCAAACAGGTTTAAGTCCCATACTGGCTCTTCGGCTTACTGCTTAGTATGCTGAACCTCAATTTTCAAGTATTAATGGGATGATAATAATATGCCTCTCTGTGATGGTTAATTTTATGTGTCAACTTGACTGAAGTAAGGGAGAGCCTGGTCATTATTCCTGGGTAAGTGTGTGAGGGTGTCTCTTGATGAGATTAGCATTTAAATCTGTAAACTGAATAAATCAGATCATCCTCTCCAATGTGGGTGGGCACCATCCAATCCATTGTGGGCTTGAATAAACAAAAAAGAAGAGGAAGTGCTAATCACATTCTCTCTTCTTGATTTGAATGTCCAAATTCTCCTGCCCTTTGACATTGGAGCTCCTGGTTCTCAGACCTTTGAATTCTGGGACTTATATCAGCAGCCCTCCTGGTTCTCAGGCCTTTGGCCTTGGATTAAATTATACCACCAGTTTTTCTGGTTCTCCAGCTAGCAGGTGGCATATAGTGGAAATTCCCAGCTTCCGTAAATATGTAAGGAAATTATTATGTAATAAATCTCCTCTTATATACCCATCCATATCCTATTGGTTTTGTTTCTCTAGAGAACCTTGACAAACAGTCTCATAGACTTACTATTGCAAAGTTTAAATAACATTAACTATATAAAATTCTTGACATAGTGTCTGGTACATATAAAGTACTCAGTAAATGTTAGATACTAAAATTCTTTAGTCTAACTGCAATATTTTATAGATAATGAAACCAAGGCAACACAGATGTTAAATGAAATCAACTGTGATCTCACAACTAGTTAGTAAAAGGCAGAAGACTGGAACTAAGATCTTCTGATTCCTCATTCTCTTCCCAGTACCTGGGGTCCTTTACCTGACTGTTTGAATATAGTACACGAAAGCAAACTGAGGAGGCATGGTGTCCCTGACAATGTTCTTTTACGATATAAGTATTGTTTAATTCCTGATCACTTCATTCATCTTCCCTATTAATTATGAGTAGTAATTAAAAGAAAAAGACTATAGAGAACTATGTAAGCAAAGAAAATGCTGTGATCTAAAGAAAAAGGTGATGAGTTAGGAGGAATGTTTGCTATGTATATTTGTTCTTTTGTGCTATAAGTATAGCACCGAGGTGATAAGTATGTATTTCATTAAGTGTAGTACCAAGGTGGTAAAGATATATTTGGTATCAGAAATAACCTCACTGTAGGTGAAGTATGAGGCAAAATAGAGAGGGAGCCAACTGGGGATCAAAAGGAGCATTCCTTGTCCATTAATTTTATCAGCTTAGTAGAGCTACATAAAAGCTCAAATGCTTATTCTTTTCATTTCATAAGGCTTTCTTTTGCTTCAAATTATGTTTTAAAAATGCAAATATCCTAATATGTTTAAAAAGACTTACTTATAAAAACATTTTTCTAGTGAATGGGATACATACTAGATAGCTACATCTATGTGAGAGGTTGTCAGGAGGATAAAAGTAATTAGCAAAGCACATTTTTAAAATAATCATTCCTGATCCTGCCAAGATTTGTTTATATAGTCATTTTTCCAGAATTTATTTAATTGATAAGGACAGATATTACACTTGACTTAGCCAAAAGCCTGAAAGACTATAGTGTTTTGCATCCAGCCATGACTAAGACATTCATTTTTGACTTATCCTTGTGACATAAACAACTATAAAACCAGAATAGATAAATAAGAAACTGGTAAACAAATAATGCAAGACTGTGGTTCTTGAAAGAAGGAAAACACATGCAATGAGCTCCATATTAACCCTAGTTTTCTGCCCTGAGGCCCTTTACTGACTGTGGGTTGAACCCAAGAAGCAGAAACCAGAGATTTGCCTCGGATGAGGCAGAGACCACAGTTTAGAACTTCAGAAATGACTGGAATTTGTGTAGCAGAGATTGGAAACAACAGAGCTGATTGTATGGGGAGTACCCAGAAATCAGATGTGGGTTTTGTTCAAGTCTTTGAACAAGGGCTGGTCTTATACTAGGTGAAACTCTTCAAAGGACAACACATACAGCAACTTCCACAAAGAATTGAGAAGTAAACTAATTAATGTAAGAAAGGACACAGAGTGCTGGGAAATTAATGTCACTCAATTCATAGTGGAAAGAACTTACTGTCTACCTAAAAAATGCAGTGGAAGTCCATTGGGCACACTTTAGAAGAAAAAAACACACCCTACATTAAGTACTATGTACTAGCTCTAGGAATAAAATTCAAATAGATTTATCCTTACAGCATAAATCAACAGAAATTATTTAAGGTAAAGTAGAAAGAGAAAAAAGATTTTAAAAAACATACAGATAGCCCTGGCTGGTGTGGCTCAGTGGACTGAGCACTGGCCTGTGAACTCAAGGGTCGCTGGTTTGACTCCAAGTCAGGGCACATATGTGGGATGCAAGTCAGGTCTCCAGCCAGATCCCCAGCTGGAGGCATGCAAAAAGCAACCATACATTGATGTTTCTCTCCCTTTCTTCCTCCCCTACTTCCCCTCTCTCTAAAAATAATAAATAAAATCTTTTTAAAAAAAAGCATAATAAAAAATGTACAGAGATCCAGTAACTTGTGGGACAATATCAAAAAATCTAACATACATGTATTAAGAGCTTCAGTGGGAGAGGAGATCAAGAACTGGGCAACAATATATTTTAAGGAATAACAAACATGCTCCAGCCAGTGTGGCTCAGTGGGTTGGGTTCTTCTTGAAAACTGGAAGGTCACTGGGTCAATTCCTGGTCAGGGCACATGCTGGGTTGTGGGCTCTGTACTGATAGAGGCATATAAGGAAGACAACGAACCAATGTTTCTCTCTCACATTGATGTTTCTCTCCCTCCCTTTCTCTCTTCTTTCCCCCTCCTCTAAAAAAAATTATGGGCAAAAGTTTTCTAAATTTGTCAGAAACATCAACTTAGGAATCCAATTAGTTCAGTGAATCACAAGATAAATACCAAGAAAGCCACCAAGTACATTATTATCAAATTGCTAAAAATCAAAGAAAAAGAGAAAAATATTGCAAATAAAGGTCAAAAGGCACACTTATACATGGGAACAAAGATGAGAATAATGGCTCTTTTTTTATCAGAAATAATAGAGGCCAAAAACAATGGTATGAAACCTTCAAAGTTATTAAACAACAATAATAAAATTTCAAACAGAAATCTAGGTATGGTAAAACATAAGAGGCTATTTTAATAGAAGTTGGTGCTAAACAAAACACTTGAAGAATTTTTTTTAGGTTGAAGAAGAACAAAACAACATAATATGGGATCCAGAGTCTACAGAAAGGAATGAAAAACATATAACTACTTAGGTAAATGTAAGATAAACAAAAATACTGGCCTTTTCCATTTTTAAAATTTATTGTCAAGAAAGAGAGAAAGATAGAGACTGATTTGTTCTTCAACTTATTTATGCATTCATTGGTTGATTCTTTTATGTTCCCTTACCAGGAATAGAACCTACAACCTTGCATATCAGGACAATGCTCTAACCAACTGAGCTACCCATCCAGAGCCTCTATTTTTAAATTTCTTTAAAAGATAACTGATTGTTTGTTTTTTTTTAATTTAAAAAATTTTTTATTGTTGTTGTATTACATCCATCCCCTTTTTGCTCCCCTCTGTCCCTCTTCCCACCCACCCATTCCCCACAAAGTCAATCTCACCTGTTTTCCATGTCCATGGTTCCTTTATACTAGGTTCTTGTCTAAGCTGCTCCCGTTTCTTGCCTCTTCCTCCCTCCTCCCCCCAACCCCCTTCCCCCTGACCACTGAAGGCCTATTCACTGTATTCATATATCTGGTTCTGTTTTGCTTGTTGTTAGTTTTGTTCATTATTGTCCTGTAATGGGTGAGATCATATGGTATTTGTCCTTCACTGACTGGCTTATTTCACTAAGCATAATACTCTCCAGTTCCATCCATGTTATTGCAAAGGGTACGAGTTCCTTCTTTCTTTCTGCTGTATAGTATTCCATTGTGTAAATGTACCAAAGTTTTTTGATCCAATCATCCACTGATGGGTACTTATGCTGTTTCCAGCACTTGGCTATTGTAAGTAGTGTTGCTATGAATGTAGGTGTACATAGGCTCTTATGAATCGGTGTTTCAGGATTCTTTGGGTATAGTTCAATTAGTGGAATTGCTGGATCAAAAGGCAGTTCCATTTTTAGTTTTTTAAGGAAACCCCATACTGTTTTCCACAGTGGCTGCACCAGCCTGCATTCCTACCAACAGTGCATGAGGGTTCCCTTTGCCCTGCATCCTCGCTAACACTTGTTGTTTGTTGATTTGCTGATGATTGCCATTCTGATAGGTGTGAGGTGGTATCTTATTATGGTTTTAACTTGCATCTCTCTGATGACTACTGATGTTGAGCATTAAAAGATGACTGATTGTTTAGGACAAAAATGGCAAATTTCCCATGTAGTTTATAACACGTGTAGAAGGAAAATATATGACAACATTAACCCAAAGGCTAGAAAAGGAATAAATGGAATTTTTGGCTAGGCTGTTCCAAGGTTCTTATGTTTCATCTAAAGAGCTATAGTATTATTTTAAAGTAGATGACAAGAAGGATAAATAGTGTAATTACTTAGGACAAAATTATATTGAAATGCAGAACTAAAAGACAACAGTCAAAATAAAATAAAATTCTAAAGATATTCAGTTAGAACTAGTATGGAAGAACCATGGACATGGACAACAAGTGGGATTGACTTTGGGGGGAGTGGGTGGGTGGGGAAAGGGGCAGAAGGAAGGAAAACAGGGATGGATGTAATAAAACAACAATATAATTAAATTTAATTAATTAATTAATTTAAAAGATATTCAGTTAATCCAAAAGAAGGGAGACAAGAAGGGATACTTAGAAACCAAACAGACTTAAACCAACCATATCACTAATTACACTAAATGGAAATGGACTGAATACTTCAATTTAAAGGCAGGGATTGTAAGAGTGCATATAAAAACACAAGACCCAAATATGTACTATGTAAAAAAAACTATTCTCCAAATATACTCAGATGGAAATAAAAGATGAAAAAATAAGCCATGTAAATGCTAAGCTATTCATATTTTAAAACTCTTAGAAAAGTAAAAATAGAAGAGAACTTCCCTAATCTCATGAAGGGCATTTACTAAAATGTACAGTAAATATTATACATTTTTAAAAAGATTTTATTTATTATTTTCAAAGAGAGGGGAAGGGAGAAAGGCAGAGAGGGAGAGAAACATTAATGCATGGTTGCCTTTCCTCTGCCTCCAGCTACGGACCTGGCTGGAGACCTGGCTTTCAATCTGGTTATGTACTCTGGCTGGGGAATCAGAACCAGTGACCTTTGGGTTCACAGGCCAGCTCCTTATCCACTGTGCCACTAGCCAGGGCCTAAATATTATACTTAATGGTGATATAGTGAATACTTTCCTTTTTAGATTGGAAGCCAAGCAAGGGTATCTGTTCTCACTTTTTTTTTTAAACATTGTACCAGATGTCCCACTCAGTGTAATAAGATGAGAATAAAAGGCATGCAGATTGAAAAGGAGGAAGTAAATTTATCTTTAGTTGCAGATGACATTATTAGATTTGTAGGAAGTCCTAAGAAGTCTACAAAATGATTACTAGAACTAATTAATATTTTTTCAGAAAATTTCAGAATTCAATCAGTCAATATAAAAAAAATCTTGAAAAAGAGGAACAGAGTTTAAGCACTTTCTGCTACCTAATTTTAAAACAATAAAAGTACAACATTGGTGTATTATAATATTGGTGTTATTAAGACAAGTAGGTCACATGAACAGCATAAATAATCTGGGAAAAAATCCATATGTATACAATAATTAAATTTTGAATGAAGGTATCAAGCTAATCCAATGGTGAAAGGATGATGCTGGAAGAATTGTGTAAAGCAGTGGTTCTCTACCAGAGGCAATTTTGCCCGCCCCTTCAGGGGACATGCTGCAATGTCTAGATACATTTTTGATTGTCACAATTTAGTAGGGGCACTACTGGCATCTAGTGGGTAGAGGCCATGAATGCTGCTAACCATCCTATGATGAATAGGATAGACTCCAACACAAATTATTTTCTGACTCCCAAATGTCAGAGAAATCCTGAAATAAAGATATGAAAGAAAAAAACCTCTATTCCTACCACAAACTATGTATACAAATAACTTAAAATGACTCATTGACCTAAATGTGACAGTTAAACTATAAAGCTTATGGAAATAAAACATAGAAAACTATCCCCATGATGGGAAGGACAGACAGATTCCTTATGCAGAACAGAAGGAGCACTAATAATTCTTTTAAAAATGGATGTATCAGTTTTTATCAGAATTAAAACATTTTTTTCATCAAAAGATATTAAAAGTAAGGCACAAATTATAAGAAAGTACTGCATTTGCATTACATATATATAATAAAGGACAAGTGTCCATAATATAAATAATAATAATGACAATAAAAATATTCATGTACTTAAAGACACTTCACAAAAAACATATTGAATGGACAATAAGCACATAAAAAGTGCCCAACATAATTGTCATTGGGGAAATGCAAATTAAAACCACAATGAGATACTGTTACACAACCACCAAAATAGCTAAAATTAAACAGACTAAAAGCATTATGACAAAAATGTCATGTTCCATGAGAAATGGAGCACTTGACATTACTGCTAGCAATATAAAATGTCACAAACACACTGAAAGATGTTTGGTAGTTTTTTATTTTTTTAAATAAAAACCAACCTACCTAGCAGTTTCACTCCCAAGTACTTACTCAAAAGATAATAAAAATATATGGCCGAAAAAATTGTACTAGAAAGTTTATAGAAACTTAATCATAATTGCTAAAAACTGAAGTTCACCAAAATGTCCATCAACAGGAACTTGTAAATATCCATACAATGGAACAGTATTCAACAACAAATAATTCTAATTTATACAAAAATATGGATACATCTCATATTTAGTGAAAGAACATAGAAAAGTACATTTCTAATTTTAATTACACAAAGTTTAAGAAAGTTAAAGCTAATATATAGGGATAGAAATAAGAACAGTGGTTGCCAATGTGGAAGTGAATAATGACTAAAGGTAGACACTAAGACATTTCTAGAGTCATGGAAGTGCTCTATAACTTAATAGGGAATTAGTTACATGGGTATGGAGATTTATCAAAACTCACTGGACTATACATTTCTGATCTGTGCACTTCACTCTGTGTAAGGTTTGCCTCTATAAAAAATGCAAGTTAAGAGAACACTATTGATATACTACTATATTCCATGGGCTGTTGTAGGCAGTAGTGACACAGCATAAATAAAAGATAAAATTATGACTTCATCAAGCATATTTATATTTGTAGTATGAAAGAAGAGCTAAAATCAAAGTGCAAATGTGCCCCTTGGTAGTGAAAAGTGCTATGGAAAAAATTAAGCAAGGTATTGGAATATAAAGTAACAGCTGGGTTCAGGAAGTTGTACTTTAGTTGGGGAAACCAGGGATTGTGGTAACAATATTTAGTGTTATTGTAGTTATGATAAAAGGGTATATTTACATTTTAAGTAAATCATTAAAACCATTTTTGAGATCAACACAGCAATATGTACCAAAAATCATATTATATTTGTTCATGTAAATATAATAATTTCATTTCTTAGAGTTAAAATTTTTTTAATATATAAAGCTTCATGCATTAAAACATTTATTGCAATATTACTTAGTAGAAATGAAAAGTAACCTCATATTCCATCCAGCCTGCTCCTAGACTTTTTTGTTATGAGAACTATTAAACAGTGCCTTCTCTCATTTCTTTGTTTTTGCATAAGCTAGTGTAAGGATCTTCTGCCATCTTCAACCCAAGGGGACCTGACTAATACAATAGGACTGCTGTTTCAAGAAGCTGCCTAACCAGAGTCTGGAAAAAGTCTGCAAGGTGTTCAGTGACCTTACAGAGCAGTAGGAGTTTGATTGACTTTTTGGAAGAAGGAAACACTGGGGATGCTCATTCTCATCCTCAAATACACTGGGAAAAGCAGACGGGTTCAGCAATCTCCTATAATTGCTTACTTGGCTAAATCACTAAGGACTACAAGGATTTGCTATTTTATGAAATTAAAAGAAGAACAGCATGAGCTATTATCTAACTCTCTAAAATGAAGGATGCCCACAGGCTCATAGGGCCCACAGGAAAGAGGTCATAATCGCTCTATTAGTCTTGCAGTAGTTAAAAGTTGTATGTTTTGTGCCTCCCCGCTATCCTTAACATCAGCGATTTTCTAACTTTCACAGAAGGAGATTTTTCATGGTCTCTGAGGAAAGAGTTTAGGATCCCAAATGTTCATCTTTTAATTTAGGTCTCTTCAGGGAAGAAAAATAGCTTTCTATAACAGTGATTCTCAAAGAAGTGTTGAATCTGAAACCTCTGATTTGGGAGGGCTGAAAGACTAGGAGCCTTGCTGAAGGGCAGAGTTAGAGGCAGACATCCTGCAAGGAAGCCACTAAATTAGGTTACCCTATCTTTTAGTTGTAGCAAGAAAGCCCTCAGGTTGATGCAGGCTGAACAATGACTCAGTGGCATATTGAGTCTTTAAGGGAAACAGCAGAGGCTAAGGAAACAGGATGGCAATCCACCAGGGTCTCTTTTCGCACCATGTACTGTGTGTCCTTCAAAGACACACACACACACACACACACACACACTGAATCAGAATATAATAAAGAAAAAAGATGCTCATGAGTTACTAAAACAATTATTGCCAACATATCATATTTCTTTCCTGTATTATCACCTTTACATACATTCTTCATGTAGTTGTAATATGCCTACACATAGTTCAGCATTGGACCTTATTCAACATTATAGGTATTTTCCCATGTTTTTAAAATAATCTTTGTAACAACCACTTTTGATGATTGCCTACACTTTTTTATCAATGGAAATAATTCACGTATTTTACATGAAAATTCCCTTGGGAAAATTCCTTTGGGAACTTCTATTCCAGCGATTCTCATTGCTTGGTGTGCTACAGATGACACAGGGCTTTAAGGCGATCACTGTCCGGGCCTTATCCTCAGAAATTCGGATGTGGTTAATGTTGAGGGAGACTCAAGCATCAGCATTTAAACAACAACAACAACAACCCCACCAAACCCAACCCCTAGATGAAATCTAAAGTGCCAGGCATGGAGAACCACTGATAAGCCCCTAAGTACATATGTCCTTACAATTTACTGTGCAGCGGCAGGGCTCATGAATTCCTTGGGTTCAAGAGCCCTAGGTTATCATTTAGTTTATATAATACAGTTTACATAATTATTACCTAATTTTTAGGCAGACTTCAGTATTTCCCCATTATAAACAGTGCAGCTGTGGACATGGGAATGTATATAATATTTTTCAGAAGTAGAATTCCTGGATCAAAGTATATGACAATTTCATGGCTAATTTCATGAGGTAATTTCTACATATTAGCTCACCTTTGGGGTCCTCTTACCACATTTTCTTTTCCTCTTATCAAAACTCAGGCAAAGATTCAAGGGGACTGTTTTTGGATCTCTGGAGCTTTCTCTCCTCTCCAGCACTCTTCCTCCCGAATTCTAGCCACTGTGGCCTCTCCAACCTCAGGTTCTGCCTTTCCAATAGGAGTGAAGGCCTCTATTTTGGGAACTCCTTCTGTGCAACATACAGCATGAAAGCTCTCACTAGGCAGCAGTATTCTGATGTAAGGGTTCTGGTTTTCCTCCTCTGGATCACAGTCTTGTACTGCTTCTTGTCCAGTGTTTGCAAAGCATAGTGGCATATTTTGTTTTGTTTTGTTTTTCTTTTCTGAGTTCCTAGTTGTTTAAGGTAGATAAAGTAAATCTGGTTTTTCTCTTATTCCATCTTGGAAGCAGAAGTGAGTTCATTTATATTCAATGCAATTACCAATATATTTGGATTTATTTCTAACTTATTCTGTGCTCGCTATTTTTCCTCTGTTCTGAAGAGTGGTTTTCATAATGTTCTCCAAGAAGCCTTAGAAGTTCTCCGAGATTACTTGTGTTAGCTGTGTGTACATGTAGATAGATGGCCCCATAGTATATATGGTTTATAAAAAGAGTGCACTGAAACTAAAAAGTTAAAAACCAATTAACCAAGATAGTTTGCAGTGAATTATCTAGTTAATTAGACAGCCAATTCTGTGTATCCACGTAATATTTATTGAACACACAGATACCAGGAACAATGCAACTTGTGTTAGTTCCTTCTGGGAGGTCACCTCTGAAGGAGGCTGCAAGGATTTGTCCTAACAATGAAAATTTTCAGGCCTTCTTTGGCCTATTATCAATTGGTTTACAGTTATCATATTCTCCCTTGTATTGACATTATTGTATAGATCTTCTACTAGACTTGATAGACAAGAGAGCAGAGTTAGGTACTAGCATGTGGTAGGTGCTAGAGAAATATTTAATTACACAGAACTGTGAAACTCCAGTTGTAGAAATATTATCAAAAGGGAAAGCTTATGGATCTTCTCCAAATTTTCCAGGCAAGAAGTTGACCCTGCCTTTCTTTATTTTTCCACTGTGGCCCCATGAAAAATAGGGCATTATGATATTAATATGACTACATCTATATCATCTCTGTTGAATGAATTTCATATTATTTATAAATCTGTTGTTATTTAGATGAATATTTATTTCCCTTTTTATAAAGTCAGCCTGTGCTTATCATGTATGGGGCAAGTACCTACATTTTTATCAACTATAGTGCTTGTTAATGATACAAATTTTTCTGATCTATATTCAAGAACTATACAAGCAGACTCTACTATATACTGTACACACACACACATATTTGGTATGAGTGTATTTGGTATGAGTGAAAAATGATTAAGTATAAACCCAATGTATTAAGAATCTAGCTGTTAGCAATGATAGCTAACATTGCATTGGAGTAAAGACATGTAGAAATGCTACAGCAGTTGGCCTAAGGAAAGGGTACAGCAAAAACAACAAAGTATTTGTTAGAACAACAGAACATTTATTAAATTGAAGTCATGCTTAAGGCAAAATCATGCTAGAGTGATGAATGACAGCCTATCAATCAAAGCTTCAATATCCAGGGTAGGAGGGAAAGACATTTTCAGCTCCCTCCTTCTACATCAGACCTGCCTCTTCTGTTCACCTCTTCTTAGCTCACCTACCCACTTATCCTCTGAAAAAATAAAGAGTTGCAAATTCATTTATGATGGCCTTTTAAGGCATGCCCCTATGTTCTATTTCTTATTTACTGCTTTAAAGTGATAAGCAGGTCAAAATGGGGCCTGACTCTTTGGGACTGGCTAGGCAACCTAAATTCTCATTTTTACATCTGCCACACATGCTGCTATCTGGATAAGTTACACATGGTTTGATTTTCAGACCTAGTCATTTCTTTTCCCTTTAGTCCCTCAACTTCCTTCCTTTCCATGATTAGCTAAAATTGATGAGATCCTAAGATTTAGGTTTGAGTGAACAAGCATCTTGCAATCTCTGAGCCTAAGTGGTGTGGAATCCTTTTTTTTTTTTTTTTTTTTTTTAAGAGATTTAAAAATGTATTATTATTTCCAGAGAGAGGGGAAGTGAGAGAGGCAGAGAGGGAAAGAAACATCGATGTATGGTTGCCTTTCACCTGCCTCCGGCCATGGACCTGGCTGGAGACCTGGCTTGTAACCTGGTTATATGTCCTGGCTGGTGAATCAAACCAGTGACTTTTGGGTTCGCAGGCTGGTGCCTTATCCACTGTGCTACCAGCCAGGGGTTGGAATCCATTTTTTAATAGTGCTTGTGCAAATTTGCGTGTGTGGTATTAGTTATTAACAACTAGAGTCAAATGTCAAAAGGCTCTCAGTTACATAACATCTAAGTTATAAAAATTCTGCCTTAGAAATAGGAAGTACATTAACTGAGCTAAGGTAAGCAAAGCTAAGAATTAGGAGAGTTCTAGCAGGTAGTTTTAACCAGCTAAAATAAAACTTTGGAGAAATATCAGCAAAGAAAATTAGGACATGGAGAAGAGATTTTCTGGAGGGGGGTGGAGATATCAAGAACGTAGTCTCATACTTGGGAGATAAAGGTGCATATTCTAAAACTGATGTGGTGATGATTATACTACTCAATAAAGTTGCTTAAAATCATTGAATTGTACACTTGAATTGGGTAAATTTTATAATATATGAAATATCACTCAGTAAAAATATTAAAATAGGTTTTTTGAGCTATAACATACAAAGAATTTGGAAGTTGTCGCTCCCATCTCACAATAAGAAAAACAGTAAACAACAAAAAGCGATGATTTTCTCAGATCCAGCAAAGAACTGCATTTTCAAAGCAGATTTGCCACCCCGAAACCTGAAGAGAGATGAATACAGAGAATCACAGCAGAGATCAGTTTACCTGAACAGAAGGCACTGGAGCCATAAAAGAGCAGAAACACTTACATAGCAATTTTGAACATTTCTGAATACTAGGAATGGATGACTAACTGCATTAAAAATTTCTAGGGGCCCAGTACTAGAGAGAAGTCCACACCCTCATAGATTTTAGCTCCACGAATCTTACCTGATTTTCACCTTGAGGATGAGAGAAAAATTTCCTCTCTGTTTACAGCAGGCAGACGGAGGAAAGTAATCATTTTGAAAAATGCCCAGAGCTCTTCCACAACAGAAGCCTGCCTTTAAAAGGAAAACTACATTAAGGAGTCTTATCTGCTCTAAAGGAGGGAAACTGCCAGATCCAAACCCTTCTAGCCTTCCTACCCCTTATAGGAGGAGGGGAAAAAGCTAAGCAACACTAGAAGCCCAGAGACGTAGGCCCACTAAAAAAAGGAGATTTTATCATAAGATTATAGAAAGTGTCTCCTATGTAATGCATTACATCACATCAACACCACTCTAGTACAATATCAGTGGATTACAACTGAGAAAACTACAGAACCAAGACTCCATGTAAGAAGTAGTTGTTAATTAAGCACCAAGACAAAGGGGAGTAAAAAAAAAGGAAAGAAAAACATATGAAACATAGAGGAAGCTGAAGCCTCTGACACTTACAGCTACAGCAAATATTAAACAGTTTACCTCATAGATGATTATCATAAAACCTCATACCAAAAGCCTAATTGCCTCTGTTCCTACTACCCAATACATTACGTCTGGCTTTCACCAAAAAATTGCCTGTCATGCTAAAAGACAAGGGAAAACACATTCTGGAGACAAAGCAAGCAACAAAACCAGACTAAGTTAAGGCACAGATTTTGGAATTATTGAATAGAGAATTTAAAGGAACTATGATTAATATACTAAGGCCTTTAATGAAAAAAGTAACTAACATGTAAGAATATATGAATAATGTAAGCAGAGAGATGGAAACACTAAGAATGAAAAGTAAATGCTAGAAAACAAAAACTGTGAAAGAAAAAGAGTGACTCTAATGAACTCTTTAGGAGGCTGGATACTGACAGGAAGAGAATTAGTGATCTTGCATGTTGGTACAGATTTCCCAAACTGAAATGTAGAAAGAAAAAGAATGAAAAAAATATGGAGCAGATTATCCAAGAATAGTGGAACAACTAGAAAAAGGGCAAAATTCATATAATAGGAAATGGAAGGAAAGGAAAATTAGAAAAAATGTTTGAAGTGATAATGGATATAAAATTTTCAAAATTAATGACAGATAACAAAGCACAGGACCAGAAATTTCCTAGAATGCCAAACAAGATAAACATCAATATGACTATATTTAGACATATCATATTCAAACTTCAGAAAACAAAACAAAACAAAACAAAAAAAACAAAGAAAACAAAGAAAAGCTTGAAAGAAGCCAGTGCAAATCACATTTACCTAAAGGGAAGAAGGGGAAGAATGGCATTCGCCTCCTAACCAGGAACCACACAAATAAGATAAGAGTGAGTGAAATATTCGAAGTATTTAAAGCAAATCCACCAATATAAAAAAATTGCTATCCAGTGAAATCATCATTCTAAGTAAAGGAGACAAACAACAATTGCAAGATTTATATAAAGTTCTTCAAAGAGGTGAAATAATATGGGTTAGAAATTCAGGCCTATCTAAAGAAATAAAGAACATCAGAGAAAGAATAAAGGAAGGTGAAGTA
This sequence comes from Noctilio leporinus, assembly GCA_004026585.1. Lineage (NCBI taxonomy): Eukaryota > Metazoa > Chordata > Mammalia > Chiroptera > Noctilionidae > Noctilio > Noctilio leporinus. The sequence continues at coordinate 95,784 of PVIW01003878.1, read as the reverse complement.
GTATATTTTATGTTTCTAATTCTTTTTTAAAAATTGAGGTCTAACTGAGATATGACTTCTAGTTCTTAATTGATCTAAGTTTATTTATTCAAAGCAATGATAGCAACAATGTTTTAGGTGATTATAACATATAGAAAAGTGAAATGAAGGATAGCCATGTGATAAGGGGTAGGGAAAAATAATTGGGAATACCCTTTTGTTATAAGGCACCTGCACTACCATAAAGTGAGACTGTGTTACTTGAAAGTAGAATTACATTATTTTAAAATGTATATTGCAAACACTAGGGCAACCTCTAAAAAATTTTAGCCCTGGCTGGTGTGGCTCAGTGGATAGATACCATCCTGTAAACCCAATTGTCGCTGGTTCAATTCCCCAGCCAGGGCACATAAGCAGGTTGCAAGCCAGGTCTCCAGCCAGGTCTGTACCTGGAGGCAGGTGAAAGACAACCATACATTGATGCTTCTCTCCCTTTCTTCCTCCCTCCCTGCCCTTCTCTCTGAAAATAATAAATAAAATCTTTAAATAAATAAATTTAAAGAAGTATAATTGATACACTAAAAGAAGAAATAAAATAAAATAATATAATATGTTCAACTGAACCTGTAGGAGCAGGAAAAAAGTGAAAAAAACAAAACAAAACAAAGAAGAGTGAAAAGAATAGGAAAGAGTTACAAACATGATAGATATTAATCCAATAAAATGTCAATGGCACAAACACACCAATTAAAACAGATTGTTAAAATAGATCTGAAAACACCAACTATATGTTGTCTACTAGAAGCTTACTTTAGATATAAAGACAGATAGATTAAAAGTAAAGGAATAGAGAGTTGTGTTAACACTATTCAAATGAAAGTTGGAATGTCTAATTTCAGACTGCAGAACAAGAAAAATTATCAGATAAAGAAGGGTATTATGGAATGATGAAGGAGTCAAATCTATTAGAAGGAATAATAATTCTTAATGTGTTTGCAGCTAATAACATATATCAAAATACATGAGGCAAAAATGAATAAAATTAATTGCAAGGAGAAAAAGGTAATTGAAGTTGAAGATTTCAACAACCCTCTCAGTAATTGACAGATCCTACATGCAGAAAAGCAGTAAGAACATAGTTGAACTAAACAACATCATCAATCAACTGGATCAAATTGACATTTATGGAAGACCTCATAGAACAACAGACTACACATTCTTCTCAAACTCACATAGAACATTCATCAAGATAAACTACATTCTGAACCATAAAACACATCTTAACAAATAAAATTTAAAAAAAGAAAAGGAACTCATACAGTGTATGCTCTCAGAACACAATGGAACTAAACCAGAAATCAGTAACAGAAATAAAAAATGGAAAATCCTGAATAATTAGAGATTAAACAATACACTTCTAAATAAAAGTGGATGAAAGAACTTGCAAAAAATTTAAAATTATTTAAAACTAAATATCAAAATTTGTAGGGGTGCAGCAAAAGCATTATATATAGGGAAACTTATGAACCTGAATGAATATATTAAAAGATGAAAGCTCTGAAATGAATAATCTAAGTTTTCACCTCAAGAAATTAGAGTAAGAAGAAGAGTGTATGTGAAAGTAAGCAGAAGACAAGAAAAAAATCAGAAAACAAAAAATCAATGAAGTTGAAAATCAGAAATCAAAGAAACCAAAAGATCTACTTCTTTGAAAAATCAACAAAATTGATACGGCTTAATCAATCTAACCAAAAAACAAACAAACAAACAAAAAACAGAGAAGACACAAATAAGCATGTAAAGAGACACTCAGCATCATATCTCTCAGGGAATTGGAAACTGAAACAATAATGGGATACAACTTCTAATTTCAAAAGAGGATGCTGGTAAGGATATGGAGCAACAAGAACCTTCGTATTCACTGCTGGAGGAAATGCAAAGTTGTACAGCTCTTAGAAGGCAGTTTGGTAGTTTCTTACAAAGCTAAGAATAGATTTACTGCTATATGATCCAACTATTACACTCATAGATATTTCCCCAAAGGAGTTGAAATTTTAAGTGCACACAAAACAATGCAAATATTTATAGCAGCATTATTCATAACTGCCCCAAACCAGAAACAGCTAAGGTATCCTTCCATAAGTGAATGGATAAATGTACACCGTGGCACATCCATACAATGGGGTATTATATAGTGATAAAAACAAATGAGCTATAAGCCAATCAGATAAAGATAAATATCATATGATTTCACTCATATGTGGAGTCTAACAAGAAAATAGAGACAGACTCATAGATGGCATTAGGCTGATAGCTTTGGGTAGGGAGGTATAGGGAGATAGAGGGATTGGGCAAACAAAATAAAACAAAATAAAAAAACAGAGCTATCAAGCCACAAAAAGACATAGAGAAACTTTAAATACATATTAATAAGCGAAAGATGCCATTCTGAAAAGTCTGTATCTATGTACTATCAACTGTATGACATTTTGGAAAAGGCAAAGCTGTAGAGAGATAGTAAAAAGATCAGTGTTTTCCAAGGGTGTGGGGGAGGGTGGAGGGATAAGTAGGTAAAGCAAGGGAATTTTAGGGTGGTGAAACAATTCTGCATGCTACTGTAAAGGTGGATACAGGATATTACATATTTTTTAAACTATAGAGAACTGAATAACACAGAGTGAACTATGGATCTAGCAAATAATAATGTATCAATATTGGTGCATTAATTGTAAAGAGATGTACTGCACTAAAGTTAAATAAGGTGTTATAATAGGGGAAACTATATGTGGAGAGCTTGGATGTTCTGTACAATCTGCTTAATTTTTATGTAAATTTAAAACTGTCTTGAAAAATAAACTCCATCAATTTAAATCTTCCTTCCACTTGACAATTCTGATCTGTGCTGTCCTATAGGAGGTGTGATGTTAAACCCCTTCAAAACAACAAATGGCATAACTTATAGGTCCAAATGAATCTTGTTCTTTTGGAGCAATTATCTCAAGGTGCTGTGATCTTGTCCCAAAGATTGTTTTACTATCTGTAGAACAAGATATCTTTGGGATGCTGTTTACAGAATTCACTTACAAGCCTCGGATCCTCTTAGCCTACCTGACTTCAGCTACAACTGCAGCGCACAGTTCCAGTTGAACTCTTCTGACTTTTCCGAAGCTGCAGGGGTCTCCTGAGCCCCTGGGGAAGAGGATCCAGAAATTCAAAATATTGAACAACTTGGGAGGGGGCTGTCTTCACCAAGGGAAACACAGGAACCATGGGTAAATGCCCCAGCTTTCTGTACTTTGCCTGGAAAATTCTAGGGAGTATTCTATAATGTCTCAGAATCCCAGTAAAATTGAAATCCCAATGTTCATAATAGTGACCTTGAGAAAGGTCATTCCTTTTTTTTTTTTTAAGATTTTATTATTTTCAGAGAGAGGGGAATGGAGAGAGGCTGAGAGGGAGAGAGACATCAATGTGTGGTTGCCTTTCACCTGCCTCCAGCTGCGGACCTGGCTGGAGACCTGGCTTGCAACCTGATTACGTGCCCTGGCTGGGAATCGAACCAGCAACCTTTGGGTTCTCAGGCTGGCACCTTATCCACTGAGCCACGAGCCAGGGCAAAAAGGCCACTCTTCTACTGACTTTTTTAATCTTTTCTCTTACCATGCCCTCATTCATGATTTTAAAAACATCCTCACCTTAGGCCATTTCCCCCCCATTGCTTTTATAGAGGAAGGGAGCAAGAGAAACATCAATGTAAGAGAGAAACATTGATGGGTTGCCTTCACATGCATCCAGATTGGGGATTGTAGTGTCCCAACTAGGGGTCACATGAGTCTATGCTTGGACTGGAGATTGAACCCACAACCCTGGCATGTGCCCTGACTGGGAATCAAACCCTCCAAGCAGCTGAGCCATACTGGCCAAGGGTCATTCATTATTCTTGAAATCATCTCTTAAACTATTTGCTTTTAGAGGCAATTAAACTAAAACACAAATTATGTGAATAATGATTTCAGGAAACCAAACACCTATGACCATGTATTTTAAGATGTCTTAGTAAAACAAAACCACCAACTGGTTAGAAAAAAGACCTACTAAGAACACTGTTTAGCAATATTTTAACTGGTGTTTAAGAACAGAGAAATATAAAGATTTGGAATGAGATAATGACTTACCAGCTACCAACAATAGGAAAGTCTTCCCCTTCCTCTTGCAGAACTATCAGCAGCTTAGTAACTGTATCTGAACTTACTCAACATCCTTCATCACCCTCTATTTTCCCATGGATTCCCTGAGAGATTTGGAGAACATTTATCAGATCTTGAGATTTCACCAGGCATCAAGATAGACCATGGTGTCTGAGGAATTAAAGAGTAAAGTGGGAAAGGGGTATGGTACAAACAGCTTCAATCTGGGGAATAGCACCCCAAACAATGTTGTGGGGCATCTCTACAGACTCAGCTACAAAAACAAAAATCTACAGAGAAGTGAAATAAAAGCAAGCAGGTTTGCAGGCAAACCTTGCATCTAGCAAGTGTGAAAATAGATAGCAGGATCTTTACCTGCGGTGGTTTCAAAAATATTCTCCAGAAATTCTTCAACATTCCTCCCTACAAAAGGCGGAGCCTAATTCTCTTCCTTTTGAGTATGAACAGGATGTAGCACGTCACCTCTAACAAACAATACACGATGATGCATTTCTCAAGACTTCTGAGACCAGGCTATAAATAGCATGCTGGTCTCCTCCTTTCTCTCTCAAATTGAAATACAAGATTCTTTGTCTGAGGGAAGGTAAGCAGCTTCCTTGTCAGGAAGGCACTCAAGCAGCACCAGAGACCCATGTGACAATGAACTGGCTCCTTATGCGAATGGCTGTGCGAGTGAGCCATTTTGTAGCAGACTCCTCAGGCCCAAACACATGTCCAGAGGGCAGGAGCTCTGGTTAACATCTTAATTTACAGCTTCATAAGCAACTGGAGGCCAAACCACCAGCTCACATTCTTGTGATTCTGATATTCTTGCCTAAAAAGATAAAGTTCAAATGTCTATAAAGGCACACCAGAATCTTTACACTTTAATTTTTATTTCCTCATCTGGTTTTCTTCCTCACAAAGTCTGTCTGATCATACAGATTTGGTTTCTATTATTTCACCATATTATTTTCCCTCACACCTAGCATACCCTCTGTTCTCTCTGTCCTGTCAGTATCTGCTCATCTTGCTTCAACTCTGTCCATGTGGTAAATTTGTGCTTACTATTTATGCCTCAGCTCAAGTGTTGTCCTTTCTGTGAACCTTTTTTACTGATTTATTCTGGAATATTTAGAGAATATTTCCTCATGTTTTTAAGGATCCTTGTACACACCAGTTTTATTATATCCAATATAAGGTGAATATTCATGCCTTTGCCTTTCTGCCCATCAGTGCAGGGACTGATGCTATCTTTTCTCTCTTTTATTCTTTTTTACAATCCAAGCATCCATTATAGTATAGAGTAAAAGGAGGCATGCCATTTTTAAATTCAGTAACTGAATGAACAAATATAGCGTTAGTGAACTCTTGTCATTCAAATGACAAATATAAAAAAGTTGGAAGTCTAACTCAATTGCTTTTCCATGAATTTAGATAGATGGAAATGAATGCAGGAGCAAACAAACATGCAGGAGCACTTTCTTTGTGACATGCATAATGCTTGGTATTTCTCTCTAGACTATCATACTAAGTCTTGGAAATAATCTATAGGAAAGCATAGGTTTTATTATCCCCACTTGCCTTATAGTTTAGGTGGAGCCAGGATTCAAACTCAGATCTCCAATCTTCAATATGAGGACTCTCCCTCCAGATTTCCACAACATTATTTCAGTAATAATTACAACCCTATCAGGGAAAATTCTTTAGAAACTTAGAAGTATGGATTGGGGCCATGCCCTGTTACATTCTAGAAGAATATTTTTCAGAGTTTGCTTTACAAACATTTCAATGAACACTTCATGTGAAGTATTGCTTTACAAACACTCATGTCCTGACCAGTCTTCTTCTGTTGTGGGATCTTGAGCTACAAAGGCAAGAGGCATGAAAGAAAATAAGCAAAGCATTTTATGACAACCATACTAGTGAGCCAGTAACTCAAAGAAAGGTAATTATTGGAATCATCAGAAAGTGTCCTCAGTCCTAATGAAAGCTTTTCCTAGGGGAAGCTCTTGGTGGTAGTTATTCACACAAATTATTTCTCAGGAGTCCATGGCAGAATGACTAGACCAATTTTCAATTAAACTGCAGTGTTTTCTAAGTGGTAGAAGAGTGAAAGACATTTTTAAAGAGATCAGTTTCCTATTTAATAAATAGCTACCTGCCACGGTATGAAATTTAATAGTAGTGTGTCATTGTACATAAAAAAGTAAATTGCAATGTACAAAGTTTAAAAATGCTCAGTGTGATTGCTGTCAGCTTACTCTTTTTAGAAGCATCAAGCAGTGGCAGATCATTAAAAAAACAAAACAAAATACTACCTCAACTGTTGATCCCATATTTTATTGTGGTTACATCTAAAATAAGGCTAGTCACCTTAGCAAGAATTATAAGTGAGGTCTCTGTTTTGGTATCCTCTACATTTATGTGTAATAACATATTACTGGTTGGACTAATGTGAAATTTAATAAGAAAATCATAGCCAAGGCATCTGTGAATATAATTGATACCCCACACATATATTTCCATAGCTTATGTTCTGTGCGTACCTTAAATGGAACCTAATATATCATAAGAATGTATTGATATGATAATTTCAAAAGGCTGTTTTTCTTGAAGGCAGAGCCTGAACTTTAATATTTTCTGTTTTCTTGTTTGAATGAAATAAAAGAATATGTATCATCACATTTTGAATCATACATGGTAAATATTTGGTTTTGCCTGCCTGGCATCCTTTCCTTCTTCTTCTGGTAATGTCATCACTTCCATTATTCTATAGGTAACAATACTTTTTCTACTTTCAATTCACATAGTTTTGGGCAACAAATGGGATGGAAAGATGACCGTTTTTGTTCTTTTTATTTTATTTTTATATTGTTATTCTATTACAGTTGTCCAAATTTTTCTCCCTTTGTCCACCTTCATCCATCCCATCCCCCACTCCCACAGTCAGTTCCCACACTGTTGTCCATGTCCATAGGTAATTCACACATGTTTTTTGTCTAGTTCCTTTCCCTGCTTTCCACCATTATCCCCCTTCCCCTTCCCCTCTGGTCACTCTCAGTATGTTCTATGTTTCCATGCCTGTGGTTCTATTTTGTTTGTTTGTTTATTATATTCCTCGTATAGGTGAGATCATATGGTATTTGTCTTTCACTGACTGGCTTGTCTCACTTAGCATAATATTCTCTCATTCCATCCATGCTGTTGCAAAAGGTAGGAGCTCCTTCTTTCTTTCTGCTGCATAGTATTCCATTATGTAAATGTACCAAAGTTATTTATCCATTCCTTTCCCAATGAGCATTTAGGTTGTTTCCCTCACTTGGCTATTGGAAATTAATGCCACTATGAACACAGTGGTGCATAAGTTCTTTTGACTTGGTGATTTGGGATTCTTAGGGTATATTCCCAGCAGCAGAATCACTGAGCCAAAAGGTAGTTGCATTTTTAGATTTTAAAAGGAAATTCTATACTGCTTTCTGAAGTAGCTGCACCAGCCTGCATTCCCACCAGCAGTTCACTAGTGTTGCCTTTCCTCCACACCCTTGATAGCACTTGCTGTTTGTTGATTTGTTAATGATGTCCATTCTGACAGGTGTGAGGTGGTATCTCATTGTAGTTTTAATTTGCAATTCTGATGGCTAGTGATGTTGAGCATCCTTTCATATGTCTATGGGTCCTCTGTACATCTTCCTGGAGAAGTGTCTATTCAGATCCTTTGCCCATTTTTTCATTGGATTGTTTGTCTTCCTGGTGTTGAGTCATATGAGCTGTTTACTTAATTTGGAGATCAAATCCTTGCCTATGTATCATTGGCAAATATGTTCTCCCACACGGTCAGTTCCCATTTCATTTTGATGATGATTTCTTTAGCCATGCAGAAGCTTTTTAGTTTGATGTAGTCTCATTTGCTTATTTTTTCTTTATTTCCCTTGCCTTAGAAGATATATCGGCAAAAATACTGCTTTGTGGAATATCTGAAATTTTCTAACTACATTTTTCGGTAGGGCTTTTATAGTATCATGAATTATAATGATCTTTTATCCATTTTGAATTTATTCTGGTATATGGTGTAAGTTGGTGGTCTAGTTCCTTTCTTTCCTTTTTTTTTTTTTTTTTTTTTTTTTTTTTTTTTTTTTTTTTTTTTTTTTTTTTTTTTTTTTTTTTTTTTTTTTTTTTTTTTTTTTTTTTTTTTTTTTTTTTTTTTTTTTTTTTTTTTTTTTTTTTGTGTGTGTGTGTGTGTGTGTATGTGTGCAAATACTAGTCCAGTTCTCCCAATGCCATTTGAAGAGGCTATTTTTACTCCATTGTATGCTCATGCTCCCTTTGTCAAATGTTATTTGAATGGACATATAGGTTAATTTCTGGGTTCTCTATTCTGTTCCATTGATCCATGTGTCAATTTTTATCTCAACACCAGCCTGTTTTTATTACAGTGGCCTTGTAGGATAGTTTCATATCATGTATTGTGATCCCTCCTACTTCATTCTTCTTTCTCAAGATTGCTGATGCTATTTGAGATTATTTTTGGTTCCATATAAATTTTTGAAATATTTGTTCTAGATCTGTGAAATATGCCATTGTCATTTTAATAGAAATTGCATTGAACCTATAGATTTGCTTTGGACATTTTAATGATGTTAATTCTTCCAATCCATGAACATGGTATATGCTTCCATTTATGTGTATCTTTCTTGATTTATTTCTTCAGTGCTCTATAGTTTTCTAAGAATAGGTCTTTTACCCCCTTGGTTAAATTCAATCCTAGATACTTCATTTTTCTTGTTGCTATAATAAATGGGATTATTTCCTAGTTTCTTTTATTGATATTTCATTGTTGGTGTACAAAAATGCCTTGATTTCGGAATATTGACTTTATATCCTGCTATTTTGCCAAATTCACTTATTCACAAATTCACCACTCTTGTGAGTAGTTTTTTGGTGGAGGCTATAGGATTTTCTAGGTACATTATCATGTCATCTGCAAATAATGAGTTTTACCTCCTCCTTTCCAATTTAGATACCTTTCTTTCTTTTTCTTGTCTGATTACTGTGGCTAGAACTTCCAGTATGATGTTGAATAAAATGTTAAGAATGATACCCTTGTCTTGTTCCTGATCTTAAAGGGAAAACTTTTAGTTTCTGCCTGTTGAGTATAATGTTGGCTATAAGTTTTTCATATATGGCTTTTATTATGTTGAGTTATGCTCATTCTGTTCCCACTTTGCTGAGCTTTTTTTTAAACCATAAGTGGGTGCTGCATTTATCAAATTCTTTTCCAGCATCTATTGATATGCTTATGTGATTTTTGTCTTTCATTTTTCATGGTGTATTACATGTATTGATTTGCAAATATTGCACCATCCTTGCATCCCTAGGATGAATTCCACTTGATCATGATGTATGATCTTTTTAACATGTTTCTGAATTTGGATTGCTAGTATTGAGATTAGGATTTTAGCATCTATGTTTATCAGTGATATTGGCCTGTAGTTTTCTTTCTTTTCTGTGTATTTACCTGGTTTTGGAATTAGGATGATACTGGCCTCCTATAAAGAGTTTGGGAGTCTTCCCTCTTCTTGAATTTTTTGGAATAAGGATAGGAGTTAGTTCTTCCTTAAATATTTGGTAAAATTCACTTGTGAAGCTATCCAGTCCAGGACTTTTGTGTGCTGGGAGGGTATTTTTTTTTTTGTTTTTGTGTTTTTTACTGGTTTTACTGCTTTAATTTCACTAGTGTTATCCATCTATTCAGGTTTTTTGCTTCTTCTTGAGTCAGTTTAGGCAGATTGTATATTTCTAAAAAAAATGTCCATTTCACCCTGGTTGTCCAGTTTCTTGTCATATAGTTTTCATCATAATTTCTTATAATCATTTGTATTTCTGTGATATTGGTTGTTACTTCTTGTTCATTTCTGATTTTATTTATTTGGGTCCTCTCTCTTTTTTTCTTGATGACTCTGATTAAAGTTTTGTCAATTTGTTTATCTTTTCAAAGAACTCAGATTTATTGAACCTTCCAAATGTTCTTCAATGTCATTTAATTCTGCCCTGATCTTGATTACTTCTTTCCTTCTACTTGCTCTGGGAATTGTTTGTTTCTGCTCTTCTAGTTCTTGTAGCTGTAGGGTTAGGCTGTTTATTTGAGATTCTTCTATCCTTTTTATGTAGGCCTGTATTGCTTTAAACTTTCCTCTCAGAACTGCCTTTTCTGTGTCCCATAGGTTTTCGGTTGTTGTGTGTTCATTTTCATTTGTTTCCAGGTACTTTTTAATTCCTTCATTGATCTCATTGTTGATCCATTCATTATTTAATAGCAGGTTATTCAGTCTCCATGTATTTGAATGATTTTGAGTTTTTTCTTGATGTTGGTTTCTAGCTTCAATCCATTGTGATCTGAGCACATGTTTGATATGATTTTAATTTTCTTGAATTTGTGGAGGCTTGTTTTATGTCCTACTATGTGGTCTATCTTTGAGAATGTTCCATGTACATTTGAAAAGAATGTATATTTTGCTTCTTTAGGGTGAAATGTTCTGAATCTATCAATTAAAGTCCAATTGATCTAGAGTGCATTCAGTGCCACAATATTCTTGCTGATTCTTTGTTTGGAAGAGCTATCTTTTGTTGGCATCGGGGTGTTAAAATCCCCTACAATGGCTACGTTGCTGTCTATATCTTTCTTGAAGTCCTCCAAGATTTTCCCTATATATTTGGGTGCTCCTATGTTGGAGCATGTATATTTATGAGGATTTTATCCTGCTGTTGGATTATTCCTTTAAGTATTATGCAATGACCTTCTTTGTCCCTTTTTATGGCTTTTGTTTTGAAGTCTAATTTTGTCTGATATACGTATTGCTTCCAGCTTTCTTTTCATGCTCATTTGCTTAGAATATTTTTTTCCATCCCTAAACTTTCAATCTGTTTTATTCTGAGGTAAGTCACCTGTATACAGTATATAAGCAAGTCATGCTTTCTTATCCATTCAGCTACCCTATCTCTTTTGATTGGTACATTTAATCCATTTGCATTTAAAGTTATTATTGATAGGTACTTATTCACTGTGATTTTTTTCCCTTTGTACTTGTGTTCCTCTCTCTCTCTCTCTCTTTTTCTTCATCTTCTTAAAGCCATCTCTTTAGCATCTCTTGCAGTGTTGACTTAGTGGAGATACATTCTTTTCATCTTCTTTTGTCTGGGAAACTTCTAATTTCAGCTTTCATTTTGAATGAGAGCCTTGCTGGGTAGAGTAGTCTTTGTTGCAGGCATTTGTTTTTCATTGTTTGAAATATTTCATGCCAATCCCTTCAGGCTTGTACTGTTTCTGTTGAGAAATCAGCTGATAGCCTTTTTGGAGCTCCCTTGTATGTTACTAGCAGTTTCTCCCTTGCTGCCTTTAATATTCACTCTTTGTCTTTAAAGGTTGGCATTTTAATTATGATGTATTTTAAAGTAGGCTTTTTTGAGTTCATCTTGATTGGAACTATCTGTGCTTCTTGAACTTGTGTGACTTTTTTCCTTCACCAAGTTAGGGAAGCTTTCTGTCATTATTTTTTTTCAAATAGGTTTTCTACCCCCTTGCTCCTTTTTTTTGTTTCTGATATTCCTATGATGCAAATGTTGCTATGTTTCATGTTGTTCTAAAGTTCTCTTAAACTATCCTCATTATTTTTTTAGTCTTTTGTCATTTTGTTGCTCTGACTGGATTTTGTTTCTACCTTGTCTTATAGCTCACTGATTAGGGCCTCTGCTTCATCTAGCCTGCTTTTAATTCTTTCTATTATATGTTTTGTTTCAGATATTGTATTCTTTATTTCTTCTTGGTTCTTATTCATAGTTTCTATGTCTTTTTTCATGATGCTGTAGTTCCCACTAAGTTCCTTGAGTATCCTTATAACCTTTATTTTGCATTCTATGTCTGATAGATTACTTGCCTCAATTTCAGTTAGTTCTTTTTCTAAGGATCCCTCCATTCTTCCCAATTGGCGGTTCTCTCTTTGTCTTCCCCCAACTTTTTTTTTTTCCTGCTTCTCAAGTTTGCCTGTCTATCTTCAGGGGATAGACTTCTGTGGTAGGGGTTCTGTGGGACTCAGTGGTGTAACCTCTTTCATCTCCCTATCTGGCTTCTCTAGGGTTGCCCTTTATTCAGTTTATGTGTGCTCTCTTATTGTATTTGGGCTTTAATTATTGACAGCTCATTTATTGGAAGGTACTCCCCTCCAGCTGGCTGACTGGGAGTAACACCTCCCACCACATCTTTGTATGCTTTTGTAGGATCTGTCATCTCTGAGGCCAATGATCTGCTATAAGTACTCAATGTTTAGGTTACTATTTCTAGTTTAGGGTAGAATCCTTGGGCATCTCCTCTTATAACCTAGACCCTATTCCTCTGCACAGTGCAGCATCATGGAAAGCTGAAAGCTTCAGGGTGGCCACCATTAGTCTCCCACACTGTGGTCAGGAGTCTGGCTATCCTAATGCCAACTCCTTAGTCAGTTGTGAGGTCTGCAGCCTTGACAAACAGCCAATTTATTGGTTCCAGGGGCAGGCTCCCCAGAAAGCTGACCTTAACTCCAATTTCAAAACCTGGAACAGCTGTATATTCTCTCTTTTTGGCCCAATGATTCATGGATAGACATGTAAACAAAGTTGGTTCAATTAGGGTGAATCTTAGGACTTTTGCTGAACTTACTGGGAAAGTGACACCTATTTCAGCTTTGTCATGGGCTTCTCATTTACATGAGCCAGTAAGTTCCCAATTTTTGACCAGTTTGAGTTGAGTTTATATTTTTGACTCCTATTCTATTTCCTCCAAGGCTTTGAAAATCTTTTAGATTAGATTTCAGTGGAGTGCTGTGATGCTGGAGTAGTTGGGGGTGGGAGTGGCTAATTAGCCTTAGCCCTATTTTCCCCAGAAGTTTGGTGTTTGTCAAATAGATTGTTAAACAAGCAAATGAATAAGTAAGTAGACAGAAAGATAATTTTTAAGAAGTTCTGAAACATGTGCCCTAAAAAAAATTGACCATTTAACCACACTTTCCTGCATCAATCTCATTCCACATGGAACTCTGAGAAATAAGGTCATCTTCTTATGTTCAACATACTAAGTGAGTCTCCTGAACTACTTCAGAGCATTGCGTTACATGTGGTCCAGCATTTCCTAGGTCAAAAAGCCAAGTCACCTTTTTACTGGCTAGAGAATGAAAGGCTAATTCTTCCTAGGGCTCAACTCTATCCTAGACTATAACTTTGAATCATTAATCATTTTTGTTGCTGAATTTCCTCATCTATATAGGGGGTAGATTTATTTGTTACAAGTATAACAAGAAACAGAAGGCTGAAAACAACAGTCCTTTTGCTATTAAAACTTGAGTGATGATCTCATTTTTATTATTTTATTAAGGAGTGTGAACAAAGAACAAAATACTAAAGACCCTGGTGAAAAACCTCAGGGCTTTGACTCAAAATTAACTAGATAATCTAGGATACAATTACAACTAGCACTACCATGTTTCAGCACTTAAATGGCTGAGGAGGTATGATAAAGTGCTGAGGGAAGGAAATACAGGCTGGTTTTAAATGCAACAAAGGATTTTGGATCAAGCTTGCTTGGAGAAATAATAGAAGAAGCACAAGGAAAAGCTGAAAGATTTCTAAATTGGTCAATATCAGATTTAGAAAACATATGATTTTAGGATGTAGAGCCACAAAGACAGTTGTCTTTATTGGCATGTACTCAAAACAGGGTTTGAATGCCACCCTTCCAGTAACAGCCTAGCTATGGAAATTAAGAAAAACATAAAACCTTTGTTTCTGTAAAGTACAAATAAAAATAAAATTTTCATCATATAGTTACTCAGCTGTTAAATGCTATGATGATCATCATTATCATTAACAGCAATTTTATTTAGTACCAAATGTGGACCAAGCACTGTGCTAAGGGCCAGCATATAATCTTTAATTCTCAAGACAACCCAGTGAAGTAGACTTCTATTATTTGCACTTTACAGAAAGAAGCAATGAGGGGAAAGGTGCACAGAGCTGATGCACCTTGCTTAAGTTTCACAGATAAAATAAGTGACAAAACAGGATTTTCACTGAGGCAATCTATTGCAGAATTTTGCAAGGATTTTAAGAGTGTGTCTGTATTGCTTTTCTCCCAGAGAAGACAGTAACAACTTAATACATCAGAGCTGAAACTGAATCAGGTACAAACTCAAATTAGGGAAGATGAATGAAGATTACCCAAATGGAAATAAAGGTATTTCCTGGCTCAATTTTCATAAATGTAGTGTTGATTCAAGATCTAGATACTTTGTTCTAGATCCAATGCTAGATCCATTTTTCTTAATTTATCTGTGTTGACTTTTCTGCCTGTCTAAAATGGTATCTTCCACATTACCTTCTTCTTTAGTTGAGACAGAATTTGGAGTGAATTTGTACAGCAATATTTATTTAACATTTTCTAAGTTTCTTAAACTATGATGCCTACAAAATGTACCATTTTCAATCATCAATTTGCTGTGATTCTCTCTATATCCACCAAAAGAGCCTAGACAGTGGATATTGACTGCATGTTTGTATGTACTTTGACTCACCCAATGCCTTTTCTGTTGCATGGACATACAAAAGATTACCTTGATCCATAGTTTCAAAACCTCTTGAGGTCCTAAGACCTTTAAAGTACTAAATAGTTAACAAGGGAGAAATAGCCTTACCAGATGATAAACATATTATAAAATAATAATACTTAAACTAATATTGTAACTAAACTAAGAATACTTAAACTGTAAATAGACAAATAAATGGAACAGAACATAAAGTCCAGAAATAAACACAAACAAATTAAACAATTTAGTAGATTATTAAAATGCTTAATCCATAGGGGAAAGATGAATTATTCAGATAAGTAGTTGCAAAGGAAATGGGTAGCTGTATAAGACAATAAAATGTAACCATACTATATGCCTTATGCCAGGATGAATTCCAAATAAATAAAATATTTAAGTCTAAAGGTATAAATGTTTAAAAATGGAAGAAATAAATCTAAGATTGAATAAGCCCTTTCTGGCTATAATATTAAATTCAAAAGTCATACAGGAAAAGTTTGATAAAGTCACCTTCATATATTTTTTAAAATTTATTTTTAATTATTGCAGTTGGTGTATAATATTATATTCATTTCAGGTATATAACATAGTGATTCAACATTTATATACCTTACAAAGTGACCTTCATAAAAAAAAGTCTAGTAACCATCTATCACTATACACAGTTATTATATTATTGACTCTGTTCCCTAAGCTGTACATTACATCCCCATGAATTATTTTATTATTGACAGTTTGTACTTAATCTTCTTCCTCTTTTCTGCCAATTTCTAAACCCCATACCCCTCTCATTTCTGATAAGGGGATAATACCTAAAATATATAATGACTCATATAACTCAACATCAAAAAACAAAAAGTCCAATTAAAAACTTGGTAGAGAACCTTGATAGAAACTTCTTCGAAGAAGACATACAGACATGTAAAATATGTTCAAAATCACTAATCATCAGGATAATGCAAATTAAAACTACAATGTATATTTACACAATGGAATAATATGCAGCAGAAAGAAGGAACTCCTACCTTTTGTGACAGCATGGGTGGAACCGGAGAGTATATGCTTAGTGAAATAATGATCTCACCTATAAGTGGAAGGAACCCAATGAACAAAACAAACAAATGAGCAAAGTAGAACCAGAAACGTGGAAATAAGGAACAAACTGACATCGACCAAAGGGAAGAGGGGAGAGGGATAATGAGAGAAAAAAAGGGTGAGGGCCTAGCCAAGGAACAAGTATAAAGGACCCATGGCCATGGGTAGCAAGGTGGCAACTGACTGTGGGAGTTGTAGGGTGTGCAAGATGAGTGAGAAAAATGAGGGAAGAAACTGGGGCAACTATAACTGAACAACAATAAAACTTAAAAATAAAAAAATAAAAGCAAAATAGGAAAAAACTACAACGAGATTTCACCCTACACCTATCAGAATGGCTATTATCAAAATGACAACAAATATTAAGGGTTGGCGAGGATATGGAGAAAAGGGAACCACTGCTCACTATTGGGATTACAAACTAGTGCAGCTACTATTGAAAATGGTATGAAGATTCAGCAAAAATTAAATATAGAACTACTGTATGACCCAGAAATTCCACTTCTGGGTACTTATCTGAAGAAAACAAAAACAGTTTGAAAAGATATATACACCCCTATGTTCATAGCAGTATTGTTTACAATAGCCAACATATGAAATCAACTTGGGTGTCCATTGATAGATGATTGAATACAGATATAGTTCATATATTCAATGGAATATTACTCAGCCATAAACATAAATGAAATCTTGCCAGTTGAGACAACATGGATGGACCTAGAGGGTATTATGCTAAGTGAAATAGGTCACTCAGAAAAAGACAAATAACATATGATTTCACTTACATGTGGACTCTAAAGCATAGAAGTCTTCTGAACTATTGCAGCATCAGTGGAGCTGTGAGTTCCAGGCTTCCTGCAGTGGTGGTAGCAACAGCGGCTGCATGTCAGCTTCACGTGCTCCAGTAGCCTTAGTGTGAAGCTCCTGAGGGCACTGCATACCACCATCTTCCTTTCCAGTCAGCCTAGGTGGGTATGACCTTCTTGCAGTTACACATCTCGCCCATTCTACTTCTTTGACCTCCTATATCACACTTTTACTGATTGAAAACTCTAACATAGTTTGCTTTTCTCTATCGACTATACAAAGGAGATTCATGATTTATGTGAATTCAGGAATACTTAAGGGAATGTTCTTTTTTGAAATCAGATCAAGATGTCATAGAAAAAGAACTATGTGAGATAAAGAAGTGTTGCATAGGGATGAAAAGTAATATAGTAATATTTTAAACCATGGAGACTCAGTAGAAAAGCAAGATAAAACACCAACCCCTTAGTCTGAAAACTGATAAATAAAGGTAGAGGATCAAGCATTTGTCTTCTTTTTCTATATGAAATGTATTTCAGGTTACTCAAATACTTATTTTAGAAAAATTATTTTTTAATAAAAGAATCAGAGCTAATACTTGCAGGAAAATGATAGAATTAGAAAACTCTTTTGTACCACGTAATGGCATAATGGATGTAGGTAACAGTCAACAGTGGTTGTCAAAACCACTAGGTGAATGGTTAGTGGGAAATTATAATGAATGAATATTAATTGATACCACCTGAGCCCTGCAATTAATTTTAATGTCACCAAAAGTAGAGCAAGTGGATATTATTATGTGCCATACAATATAAAGCAATAGACATTACATAATAGCACCTATAAAATATCCCTGAAAAAGAAATTGAGCTAATTAAGCCTGAAGATATAAGTATTAATTCTAAGAAAAAAAAAGGGGGAGAGACAGAATAATATGCTAATTTATACTGCAAAGATAATAAGCCAAATCCAGAATGCTGGATTAATCTAGTTTTTTTTCCAACAGTAAATGAAACTTTCAAAGAACAAAGTACAATGATATCAATTAAAGGAAATTTGAACAATGTGTGGTTTGTAATAAGTAAACAATAGATCTTGAGAGAGTTGGGGAAAATTAAACATAGATAAGGTATTAGATATTAAGAAATTATTGTTAATTTTGTTGAATATGGTGTTATTTGTGTGTGTTTTTAAAAAGCCTTTCTGTCAAAGGTATAAAGCATTTGTGTGATCTGATATAATAATGGTATTTATAATGGGGTATATAAAATATACTTATTTTATAATTATTTTAGCACTCATCCTTACATGCTTCATTTATTGTAAATTGATATAAAATCTATTTTAAATTGTTACCAGTAATTTCCACTAAAGGAAAAAGTGTTGAGGTGGGTATAGGTGAAACAAAAATAGCAGATCATGCTATTGTTACAATTGTAACTATGTGATGTGTAAGAGGTGAGGGACTCATTATGCTATTTATCTTTTTTGAAAGATTTTATTCATTATTTTTAGAGAGGGGAAAGAGGGGAGGAAGAAAGGGAGAGAAGCATCAATGTATGGTTGTCTTTCCCCTGTCTCCAGCTATGGACCTGGCTGGAGACCTGGCTTGCAACCTGGTTATGCGCCCTGACTGGGGAAATGAACTGGCAACATTTGGGTTTGCAGGCCAGCACCATTCCACTGAGCCACATCAGCCAGGGCTTATTATGCTACTTAAATTTTTTTCTAATAAACAGTTAAAATATTTTTTACAATATAATTTTAAAGCCAAGAGGCTCATTTTGGTTATTTGTTTTAAAATTTTCATTAACAGCCAATTTCCAAATTTTACAGAACATTTAAAACCATAGCAAATATTGGGACTTCTTTTCCTAATTAGTTTGAGTTTCAAGTTCAAGCTGAGAAGCCCTACACTACTTCAAATACACATCATGATAGATAATTCATAAAGAGAACATTTAAAAGGCATAACTATTTTAGTTATTTATTTTAAAGATTTTTAATTTATTATTCTTAGAGAGAGGGGAAGGGAGTGAGGCAGAGAGGGAGGGAAACATCAATGAATGGTTGCCTTTCACCTGCCTCCAGCTACAGACCTGGCTGGAGACCTGGCTTGCAACTTCATTATGTGCCCTGGCTGGGGAATCAAACTAGCCACCTTTGGGTTCGCAGGCTGGTGCCTTATCCACTGTGGCACCAGCCAGGGCCTAAAGGCATAACTATTTTAAAACAAGATAAATACCTTAATGGACTAGTAGTGGAACATAGCATGAAGAGAAATGCAAGAGGCGCTGAAGCTATAGGCCTTCTGAAGTTTGGGTTGTTTATACAAGGGATACAAAGACAGTATTTGTTTACCAACCTGCCACTTTATAAGACAATTAGCTACTTGAAGACAGGCACCATGTGTCTTCATTTTAATATGCTTAGAGAAGTATCTGGAATATACCAGACAATAATTAAGTATGTAATGAGTAAGTAAAAATTCTGAGGGAAAAGATGGCATATAACAGGGGTATCAAACTCATTTTTCACCGGGGTCCACATCAGCCTCATGGTTGCCTTCAAAGGGCAGAATGTAAATTTAAGACTGTGTAAATATAACTACTGAACAGTTAAGGGAGCAGGGTAGAAACCAGGTGCCAGGCCAAAGGTGCCGGGCCAGATTCAGCCTGTGAGCCTTGTATTTGCCACCCGTGGCATTTAAGATCAGAAATACGTTTGATCAAAACAAAGATGTACACTTAAATTTGTATGAGCACTAAATGGGCATGTGTTACTATTCTTCTGTTATAGAAAACCCATGGAAAAATTCTCTCTATGGGGCTCAAGAGCCCCTTTGTACTGATTCATTTTTCTTCTCACAGGGAGAAGATGGATAGGCAGATTGTAGCCATGATTTACTGCACTAAAGCCAAGTACTTCCAAGCCACATAACCCCTTTCAAAAAGAAAGACTGCATGTTTGCACTGAGGGAGGGGAATGTGAAATGCCCATAGATTTCTACTTAAAACTTCTTTATTTAGAAATCCTGCTTGTTAATTGTTGTGATATACATACATATCCATATATATGTGCAAGGAAATTAGATTGCATCTTTATATAGCATGAATAAGGCAAAAAGGATCTTTCTTGTATAACACATGGATACACAATTTCTGCTCCAGTAAAGGTCTAAAAGAGAAAAATTTGCCCCTGCTCCCACCCTCTCCTGGAACTGTCCTACAATCTTTCTTACAGGGACTTGTCTGGACATTTCTGGCAAATTCCTGTGCTCATCTCTTTCAGGACACAAATTGCACCATTTCAGAATACAGGACTGTTGGAGTATCAAACAGGGCTTTGGAGAGTTGCAATCATTGTAAAAACTATCAGGTTAGCAATTGCATGATATATGATACAGAGTAAAAAGAATAAAATTCTTTCTATTTCACTTTTATTGAAAACGTTAAATTATGGTCTAGTTAGAGGAGATGAGTAGCCTAGTAATGGTAGGCCCTACCAGATCACCTCAAACTGAAATGGTAAATTTCTTAAATGTTACAAATCTGGGTAAATTTCAACCTTCACACATCATGTAAGTGGCCAATTGCTGGGTAATACACAGGCAGAGTCGTTATTTCCCAAGAAGTTCTCTTTCAATGTATCTTGAGAGAAGAACCATGGCCTTTTGTATTTGTTGCTAATTTTAATTAATGAAAAATACTGATACCTACATTTATGATATTTTGTATAAATGAAGTGGAAAAATCCTTGGATTGAAAGCTAAATTCTATTGCCAATTCTGACTGGCCAGCTATGTGATCTTGGGAAAGGCACTTGGGTTTTTGAGTCTTAGCTATTTGTTTGCTTGTTTTACCTATAAAATGAGTGGCTTGGGCCAAAGCTTAACCAGGTGGTCTTTAAAGACCCTTTCAGCTCTGTTATATGAATTTAATAGCCCCAAAGTATGCATATAAATTATAAACATTTTAAAAGGCAGAAAGACATGTAAAGAAGATGAGTGGCCCTGGCTGGTGGCTCAATAGATAAGGATCCAGCCTGTGAACCCAAAGGTTGCTGGTTCAATTCCCAGCCAGGGCACATAACAAGATTGCAAGCAAGGTCCTTAGCTGGAGGCAGGTGAAAGGCAACCGTACATTGATGTCTCTCTCCCTCTCTCTTTCTGGAAATAATAAATAAAATCTTAAAAAAAAAAAAAAAAAGAAGATGAGTAATAAAATTGAGAATTCTAGCCACCTACTACTATGTGAGATGATGTAGCTGATATTGTGAGAGATAACATAATTGAGAGGAGAGAGAAAGAATATTAATAGTGTTTTTGATGCTTATTTTCACTGAAAGTCATTGAATGTTTCAATTTCAAAGCTATGGGAACACAGAAGCTGAGGGAATTTATAACCAGAGATTTCCATGGCAAGAAATACTCAAGGGGGTTATTCAACTTGAAACAAAGAACAAAAGGTCACAAAACTATGAGTAAAATCACCAACAAACTTACAATATAAGAAAGAACAACTTTTGAGAACAAAGACATAGAAGGGGAGAGGAAAAAGATCTGAATTTGCAAAGGAGGATGGAGATCAGACTCATTCAACAGAAAAAGGACTATTGTATGAATAAACTTTCTTTATTATAAACCCAATGGCAAACACACACACACCAAAATGGAAACACATAACTTAAAAAAGGAAGAAGCAGAGAAAAGATGGAATACCACCCAACAAAAACAACAGATAAAAACACAAAGGAAAAGAATGAATGGAGGCACAGAGCTACCAGAAAACAAAAATAAAATGACTATAGGAACCCATCATACATCAATAATTATCCTAAATATAAATGGGTTGAATTTACCAATAAAAAAGCACAGAGTAGCAGATTGGGTCAGAAAACAAACCCAACCATATGCTGCCTTCAGGAGACAAATCTAAATGGCAGATACAATGATAGACTTATAGTGAAAGGGTGTAAATTGATTCTCCAAGCAGATAGCATCCATAGAAAATCAGGTATATCTGATAAAATAGATTTCAAGAAAATAAAGGTAACAAGAGACAAAGGTGGATATTTTATAATGATAAAGGGGACAGTACATCAAGAAGATGTACCACTTCTCATATATGCACCCAATCAGGGAGCACAGAAATATATAAAGCAATTACAAACAGAACTAAAGGGAGAAACTGACAAAATACAATCATGGTTGGGGACCTAAACACTCAATGGATAGCTCTAGACAGATCATCCAAACAGAAAAGCAATAAAGACATATTGGCCTTAAATGACATGTTAGGTCAAATGAACATAATTAATATTTATATATAGAGCTTTTCATCCCAGGGGGTCAGATTACACAATCTTTTTTAGGGCACATGGAACATTCTCAAGGATAGACCTTATGTTGGGCCACAAAACTAGCCTCAACAAATTCAAGAAAACTAAATTATACCAAGCATATTCTCTGGCCACTGCTTTGAAATTAGAAATCAGCTGCAAAAAAGGAAGTAAAGAAATGCACAAATATGTGAGATGAAGCATCATATTACCAAAAAGAAAAAGTTGACTAGGTAAAAGGAGAAATAAAAGGTGAGATCAAAAGATATATAGAGACAAATGAGGATGACAATACAATATATCAAATCTCCTGGGGTGCAGTGAGAGCAGTAATAAGAGGGAAGTTTATATCATTACAAGCCTATCTAAAGAAACAAGAGAAATCTCAAGTAACATTACATCTTAAAAACTAGAAAAAGAACAAAAGCAACCCAAGCTCAGTAGAAGAAAGGAAATAATAAAAATTAGAACAGAATTGAATGAAATAGAGAAGAAAAGGACTATACAGAAAAATTAATGCAATGAAGAGTTGGTTCTTCGAAAAGGTTAATAAAATTGACAGATGTTTGGCTAGACTTATTAAGAAAAAATGAGAAAAGACTCATAAACAAAATCAGAAATGAAAGAAAAGTTACCACAGATATCGCAAAAGATCACACTAGAATGCAATGAAAGACTGTATGCCACCAAATTCAATAATCTAGAAGAAATGGATACATTCCTAGAAATATATAACCTTCATAGAGTGAATCATGAAAATTGGAAAATCTAAATAGACTGATCAACAGTGAGAAAATTGAAACAACTATTAAAAACCTCTCAACAAAATAAAAGTCCAGGACCAGGTGCCTTTGCTAGTGAATTATACCAAACATTCAAAGAAGACTTGATACCCATCTTTCTCAAAATCTTTCAAAAACTTGAGGCAATACTTCCTAACACTTTTTATGAGGCCAAGATAAGCTTGATACCAAAATTTTGCAAGAATAATACACAAAAGAAAACTATAGAGATAGAAATACCTAAGGCACAGAGGCAAACACAAAGAGCTGTCAAGCTGAGGAGACAGAGAAGTTAGGCCCAAAAGAGGGAGCAAATCAAGGTGCCAGGGGGAAAACTGAGTGATGAAGAGATAGCCAAACTAATAGCAAATGAGATAGCCAACCTAATAGATACAGAGTTCAAAATGCTGGTAACCAAGATGCTCACAGACTTGACAGATATGCTTAAATACAAAAAATGCAAAAAGGAAGAAATGAAGGCTAGGCACTGTGAAACAAAGAAAAATCCACATGAAACCAAGGGTGAAAGGAAACTGGGGTTCAAATCAATGATTTGGAACCTTAGGAAGAAATAAACAACCAACCAGTACAGAATGAAGAAACAAGAATTTTTTTAAATGATGAGAGGCATAGGAACCTCTGAAACAACTTTAAATGTGCCAATATCCAAAGTATAGGGGTGCCAGAAGAAGAAGAGGAAGAGTAAGAAACTGAAAACTTTGGTGAAGGAAATAAACATATAGATCCAAGAAGCACAGAGAGTCCCAAACAAGCTAGACCCAAGGAAGACCACACTAAGACAAATAACATATATTTTGCTCCATAAAATGCACTTTTTTCCCCTCAAAAATGTGTTGGGGGGTGGAATGTCTGTGTGTCTTATGAAGCAAATACTGCATCACAGACCATGATGTGTATTACCTGACCTGTCAACGGAGGCAACAGCTGTTAAAAGAGGAAGCAGTGGGCCCATGCGAAATCCCTGGGGACTCTTAAATGTCCCACTTTACTACTGAATCTCAGGGCATCTGGCCAGATGCCATCAACTTCTGCCCATCACCCGGGACCTGGGAGAGTTCAAAGAGCCACCTGACACCCCCAGCTATGACCACTGACCTGTCAAATTAGCTGAGGATAATAATGGGTAGAGGCTTACTAGTGCCTGACCAGTTTAGAACACATATTAGCGAAACTACAAAAAAGAGCTTTAAAGAAGTGAAGACTCATCTAGCTGTAATTCCTGGGGGTCTTATCAGCCGGTTGCAACCTCTCGACATTTCCATCAACAAACCATTGAAAGCCTTTATACAAGAAGAGAGGAACAAATGGATGGCTGCTGGTAATCATGATCTGACACCTACTGGACACATGAAGGGGCCCACTATCACTCAAGTTTGTGAATGGGTGAAAACATCATGGCACTCAGTGAAGGATGGAACCATTGTATGGTCATTCAAAAAATATGGCACTAGCAATGCCTTAGATGGAACTGAAGATAGTGTCATATAATGAAAATAGTGAAGAAAGTGATTATCAGTGATTGTGAACAACTGAGCTTCATAAATTCTGACACTAGTGATGAGGAGTTCTTGGGGTTCCCAGAAAACTAGAAGAGCACTTGAACTTAAAGTCTCTCCTCATTTGTTAATGACAATGATGGTGTTCTTAATACTGCTGATGACTGCTGTTCACTTTACATGGTTGAAATATTATTATGTTATATTTTATTAAATATTTTAGTACACCATTTGCTTCAGATTACTTTTTTCTTGTTTTCCTCCTCTAAACCTAGGTGCATCTTACGGTCAGGTGTGTCTTATGGTGTAAAAAATACAGTAATTCAAATGCCAAAGGTTAAAGATAATGAGAGAATTTTAAAAGCAGCAAGAGAAAAAGAGACAGTTACCTACAAAAGGGTTTTATAAGACTATCAGCTGATTTCTCAAAAGAAACTTTGCAGGCAAGAAGGGTTTGGCAAGAAGTATTTAAAGTGATGAAAAGCAAAGACCTACAACCAAGATTACTCTATCCAGCAAAGCTATCATTCAGAATGAAAGGGCAGATAAAGTGCTTCCCAGATAAGGTGAGGCTAAAGGAATTCATTATCACCAAGCCCTTATTATATGAAATGTTACAGGGACTTACTTAAGAAAAAGAGGATCGAGCCCTGGCTGGTGGCACAATGGATAAGGCGCCGGTCTGCGAACCCAAAGGTCGCTGGTTCGATTCCCCAGCCAGGGCACATAATGAAGTTGCAAGCGAGGTCTCCGGTCAGTTCCATAGCTGGAGGCAGGTGAAAGGCAACCATACATTGATGTTTCTCTCCCTCTCTGCCTCTCTCCCTTCCCCTATCTTTAAAAATAATAAATAAAATCTTAAAAAGAAAAAGAGGATCAAAATTATGAACATTAAAAAGACAACAAACTTACAACTGTCAACTACAGAATCTAAAAAATAAAAACAAAAACTAAGGAGACAACCAGGGAGGGAACAGAATCAACAATATGGGGCACATTTGGAGGGGTGTCAGCTGGGAGGGAGAAGGGGAAGAAGGGGGCAAAAGTGCAGAGATTAAGAAGCATAAAAAAGAAAAGAAAGAAAACTACAGATCAATATCTCTGATGAATACTAATGCAAAAACCCTAAACAAAATACTTGCAAATTAAACATAGTACAGTAACAAATAATACATCATGATCAAGTGGGCTTCTCACCAGGGACACAAGATGGTTCAAAATATGCAAATCAATCAATATAATTCACCACATTAACAAAATAAAGGATACAAATTATATGATCTTATCAAACTTGGTAAGGTTGATGTGTTCTGTAAATCCTTACTGCCTGCCTCAATCCGATCATAACTTCCCGGGGGGCTGGCTCCTAGGGACAAAGCTTTATAATCCATAACTCTCCAGTGAAAGATTTACTGTGTGGCGGAATTAATAGGTGCAGTGCATTTCACAGCTTTTCCACCGCAAATGGCATTTCTTAGTCAGCAGAGCAGTTTTCAAATATGTATTGCCATAAATAGTAATTCTTCCTCAGAGTTAAAGAAGATTTGCGGAAACAAGTATTTCCAAATTAAATCTTATTCGCAGATTCTGCTCAGCATAAACCAGGCTAACTTGATGAGTGCCTTTGACATGTTGGGGAATAATTAAATTTAACTTTCATGTAGAGAATAGAAATGAAAAACATTTCTGCAGCCCTGCAGTCTCTGACACTGTTATTGCCTTTATGTTCTCAAGAGGGAAGGAAAATAGAATTCTAAGAGAATAGTGCATTCCACAAAATTCTAGGAGGAAACATTTTAGAATAACATAATCTGTGCTGACATGACAGTTTTTATTTTAATCCTCAGGCATAAAAGTGGGAATGAACTTGATCATTTTTTTTCTTTTGAAAAGATAGGAAGATAATTCAACTTATTTATTATCGAAGTGGTCTTCAAAAATTCACTGGTTTTTAAAGTACAGGCCAGAGAGGAAAGCCACAGAATCACATATTGCAAATAGTCAGTGAGCTACTGGAATGGAGTGGGCTCTTCACTATCATTGGACTTTTTGGTATTATTAATAACTAAAATAATAGCTCACTGTATTTAGAATCTCTAATGAACTAGAATCTGTGCTAAGTTATTTCTTAAACTTCCCCATAATCCTATGAGATACATTTTGTTGTTGTTATTGTTTTTATTTGTTTGTTTTTTAAGAGAGGGGAAAGGAGGGAGAAGGAGAGGGAAAGAAACATCAATGTGTAAGAGAGAGAGAGACATTTATTGGTTGCTCCCCATAAGTGCCCCAACTGGGAATCAAACCTGCAACCCAGGCTTGTGCCCTAAGTGGGGAATTGAACCAACAACCTTTACCTTTGTGGGATGACATCCAACCATCTGAGCCACACTGGTCAGGGCAAGATAGTTTTGTTGTGAAATTTATTTATAGTTGAGGAATTTGAGCCTCAGAGTGGTGAAGCAATTTTCCTAATGTCACACATATAGTGACTAAACTGGAATTTGTCCCTAGGGACTGGATGTCTCTAAAGCTTGTGCTCCTTCTAACATGTAACTAAGTACAGTTTCAAGAAACCTGCTTGGACTTTAAGGCACTGCCATTCACTGGCTGTGTAAACTCGACATAGTGAACAATTCTGAAGCTTGGATTCCTCAAGTATAAAATAATCCTAATAACAACAAACATTTAGTCAAACTATTGTGGGGAATAAATGAGCTAATATAGTGAGAGTACTTTTAATTTCCCTTGGTTCATACACAGCACTCAGTGACTGTTAGCTATTTTCCACATTACCGTGCCTGGCAGATCCTCTTTATGGAGGTTAAGGCCATAGGTAGAAAGTTGGAGAATTTATACATGATGGGATTGGTTTGAGTCAATAAAAAGATACATTGATAACTTGAAAGAGAAATGAGCTATAGAAACAGGAGTTTCTGACCCACAGATGGAAACTGTATTGCAAAAGTTATTCAATTTCAACACAAAGCAATAATGATAAAAGCACATTTTTTGATGTATTTATTCACTTATTTAACAGATTCAACTCCTCTCTTTGCTTTTTCTTTCCTCTACAGTATGAAAGTACTTGTCACATATTCACCGCTGGATAAGAGTTGGCCCCATCTGAAAATTCCTATCCGTGTCACAGCCCTGAACAAAGAAAGAACTGAACTTTATAAAACTCAAGATAACTTGCTTTCATTAAGCTCATGGCTTGTATATTGCTCATTTATTCCAAAGATATTTTGAAAGTAACGCAGTTCTGAAAAGAATACAGTGACAGTCCTTATTGTCTAATTAATTTGGTTCTTTTTATTCAGTTCTCTTGTTCACCTTGTTTTTCCTGGTTGTCTGAATGGAGACACTGCAGAGTAAGGTGAAGTGGTTAGACACCAGCTCTGAGCGGCATGGGTCCAAGGCCTCCAAGTCCCTGAAACAGCTTTGCTTGAATACACAGTGGTATCAATTACACTAATTTGAAAGAAACAAAACACCTTTTGTGCTTGTCTTCCTCTGAGTTCTTTTTCATCCATGCCAGAATTCCTTCTGTGTGAGAATAATGACAAAGATATACTTTGCAAAACTCTATGCTCAGAACTGGAAGTGGGGGTTAAGGAGAAAGGAGGAATTTGATCCTAATTTTTTTTTTTTAATATCATGGAGTAGGCTGAAATTCTCTCTGATGTGATAAAAAATAAAATGAGGCCAGATGGTAGGCCATGTTTATGGGTTCTGAAGTAAAAGTATTAAGTCATTCAAATTTGGAGGCTCCTCTCACTTATTTCAGCTTCCTCTTCTCTTTAAATACCTATTTTACATGGTTAGAGGTGCTGGGGAGGACGTCTGGGTGGCAGGTGCGTGTTTCCTTGCACTGGGCAAGGGCTAAAGAGTTTCTTTGACTGTGTGGGATCTCCAGTCTGGAGCAAATGTCAAGGAATGCACTTTCCTTGTAGAAGTCTGGAAAGGCATGTTGCAGTCCCTGTGTTGGGGACAGGGAAAGGTTGTCTACCCTGGGTTTTAAGGTGTTTAAAAATCTGAATATACCTTTGAGGCCCATTTCTTGACACAGGCTTTCTTGTACGGCGCCTTAGAAGATTTATCTTCATCAGTGGATAGGAGAGAGGTTTTCCAACATAACGAACTTTGAATGGATATGCTCAAAGCTGATTTTAAAACTCCTAGCTGGTGTTATCTGCAAAATGGGATATAATGACAATGTCCTGCTATTAAATTTTTAGAGAAGTCAGTCAAGTCCCCTCATGCGGTTTATGAGGGTGATCCCATTTCATTAACTCTTGTCATGAAAATAGCCCCCAGAATTAAGCCACCAGTTTGCATTAATGAGTTGTAAGTCACAGGGTTGTATACTATTAAGTAGCTATCACCATGTAATTAAGTCAGGAAGCTAAATTGAGCAATGCATGTGAACCGCTTTGCACATTTCAGGCCCATAGTTTCTGCATCTTGATAAACAGAACTGCCCATCTTAAGTAAATGATATCTAAGTTTCACTGTTCTTGATAAAGGATCGTTCACAGGAAGCTTACCAAAATAGATGAGGGGCCTTAATGAGGCACACAAACAATTGAGAGTCTCTTTGGGGTCATCCAATGACCTGGGGCTTTTCATACGTGGTGAGAAACGCAAGTGCTGGTGCTGGCCCTTGCACAGTAAGGTGGCTGGTGCCGTGTTGGAGAAGATGCAGAGGGTTAGGGCAAGTGGGAGGGGTGAGGGGGCTGTGGTGTAAAGAGCCCCTGGGCTCCAGTGCTAAGTGAGTAGAGCTCAATGGAGGATGGTTAGGAATTTGGATCAGGGAGGGTTGTGAGATTTTCATGGCTTTGGGATAATCAGAGGGAGAGGGAGAAAGGACCAGAAAACAGAAGGCAGACTTTTACAAAAACACTGGAGAGCTGCTCCTATTTTGAGGTGAGGAAAGGCTGGAATCAGACCCCCAACTTCAGTTTCAATGGAGCCTTCATTTTGGGCTTTCTTGGTTCTGCAATGCATATTATGAGCTTTCAGAATCCCTGAATTTCAGAGCCTCTGAGTCTTTGTTTATTTAAAAGACGTACTTCTAAAACATAAAATATTTGCATTCCATCTATTCTAAAAATAAAATATATATACAATATATGAATACATTGTTTGGGGAAAATTCATGTATATAGAGGACATAAAACATACAAATTTTAAATATTAAGTTTATCATTACCATTAAAAAATTCTGTACCAATTTATAATTCCAGCACATTAATGAGAAACTTGTCAACTCTGGAAATTGTTTATCTTTTAAGTTTTCTGCTAACCTATAGGTGAAAATTATTCCATTAATATTTTTAATGAATTTCTTTGATTATTTGTAAAGTTAACACTCTTCATGTTTGTTAATCAGTTGGGTTTTTTCTTTTTGTAGATTGTTTACTCAAATACTTGCTTATTTTCTATTTGACTCATTATTTTTCTTTTATTAAGTGGTAGATATATTATTTGTGTATCAGTCTTCTATCATTTTTTTATTTTTTAACATTTGGATCATTTTATTAGTGGGTGGCTTAAGATAATATACACATATTAAAGTGGTCAAGCCAATATGAAAAATATTGGTGCATTTCCTATTGTTTTTACATTTTTCTAAATTTAACATCTTTCTAGTAAAAATGCAAGTTTAAGTGTAAAAGGAAAAATGAGATGTGTTGATGAGTGTTCCATTATTGATGCGTTTGGCTTAACGATGCTCCTAAGTTGTTTTTAGAAGGTAAAGTTCTGGTAAATTTTAAGTATAATTCCTTAAGTACTATTATGAAGCACTTCCTATATGTAAAGAACTGTGTTAATATTAAAAAGTCAAAGGTCTTTTTGATAGGATTTTTACTTATTTATGTCGCCTGTGTTAATATAAGTTTAAAATTTTTGGATAGTCAAATCTGTTGATGTTTTTCTTACAGCTTCTGGTTCTGTGTAGCAAGCATTTCCAAAATATGCTCTATTTCCTAATGTTCTATAGTTTGTGGTGTCTAATGCTTAATCTATGTGGAATTTACTTGGATATATTCTCTTTTGAGGTATGTGCTCTATGGTCTCTTCAGCTTATTTATCCATTTTCTATTTGGTTCATTTGCTTTTTCTTATTGTTTGAAAGAAACTCTTTATATATTATGTATCCTATTCCTTTTCTACCATTTTAAATTTTGACTCTTTTTTGTTCTTCAAACTTTAAAATATTTTATATTTTCTTCCAGTGTTTTAGTTTGTTGTATGTTGCACTTTAATATTTTTTTATTATGGTGAAATACAAAATTTACCATTTTAACCATTTAAAAGTGTATCATTCTGTGGCATTATATAAATTCACATTGTTGGGCAGTCATCATCACTCTCTATCTCCAGAACCTTGTCTTCTTCCCAAACTGAAACTCTGTACCCATCAAACAAGAACTTCCCACATTCCCACCTCCCCCCAGCCCCTGGCAACTAACGTTCTACTTGCTGTATCTATTAATTTGACTGTTTTGGGTACCTCATATAATCATACAATGTTTGTTATTTTTTGTTTAACATTTCACTTTTGACTATTGTGAATAAAGCTGCTATAAACGTGAGTATACAAACATCTGTCTGAATAGGAACGCTTAAGCTCATAAATTCCACATCTTAGATGAAATGAACAAATTTCTTGAAAGACACAAACTACTAAGGAAGTTAATTGTGTTTTAATTTGAGAAAGCTAAAAGAACCTCAGAGAAAGGAATCTATACTACACTAGCATAGTATAGTTATTGCTTCATGGTGGATGCTTGATACATTGTAGTCATTGTTATAATATAATAATATTATATAAGGCATTTGAAGATGGAATGGAGAAAGGAATGACATACTCAACTGAGTTTCAATCTACCTGGCTTATAAGAGTTGCACTGCTTACATCCTTTAAGGACAAATTATTAATTCACTAGTGTTTCATTTCTGAATTCCTTAAAATGTTTATTGGATACGTGAGTGAGTCTGTGATGGCAGGACCTAGAAATATGTTGATGAAAAATATGATACTCATCCCTGAGAAGCTCATAATCTGGCAAGATCTAATTGGGTAGATGTAGTGAGATAGGGATCCAACACATTCCCAAAAAGGCGCAAAGAGATTTATGTGGAAGAAAGACAAACTCCCAGGGCAGCCTGAGAAGTTAGAGGTCTTCCTAGAGCTAATAATGGAGCTATGCTCTGAAGAGTTTATACTTTACATGTATTCATTTGATAAGAATCCATGCAGAGACATGGACCGGGGGATTCCAGAGAATGATTTGAGCAAAGTAATAAAATGCTTCTGAGGAATGGTATGAGGAAAAGTATGTTGGAGCATAGAGTATGGAGGGAATAACTAGAGAAGACAGACACTGGAAGAGAATGCAAGGACAGGTGTGAAGCACTGGGCTTCTTAAGGAGTTATTAGTGACCCAGTCTGAATCTCTATGAATATTATAAGGAAACTATTTTGTGGTGATGGTAAAGGGAAGGGGATCTTCAGTATGTCCATAGACCCTATATAAACAATACCATAGTTGCCATCACATAAAGTGCCCTCAATTCAATTAACCACACAGTTATTTTAAATTATGCTTTATTTTTAGATATGAAAACTTCATGTTATTAAATCAAGGAATGTGTCCATATTTTATAATCCCACATCAAAGCTGTTCTGTAATTACTCTTAATAGAAGTTAAATTTGTTACCTTGATTTATCAAGATCATGGGGAGCTTAATTGCAAATCACATTAATGTTAGAAGCCATGAGGCAGTTTAAAGCTTGCAATCTATAGGAATGTGACTGAGAATTAAAAGGGGTGGTGGGGAGAAGCCCAGAATGAAGATCCCACACCAAAGAAACCACTGTGGAAAGACAACGTTGTGGAGTGAACAGAACTTTGTCTTGGAGAGTGCAGAGGAAAGTTGCTGAAATAGTCAATTTAGGTATTATAATGATAAAACATTGGCAGGAAGTCTCACTTCTATGACCTAGAGAATATATACTTATTAGTTATTTTACCATAGCTGTTTTTAAAAAAACCCTTCATAATATATGCAATGAATATAGTCCACCTAGAAGGCTGAACGTTTCTCTATAGTGATACCTCTTGGAAAGATGGAAGTTTCTTCTCTCCAGGCTCAGGACCCACCCCAGGATGCATCATATCAAGATAATGTTTCATTATAATTAAAGAGCATGTAATGGATAATCAATCGAAGCAAAAGCACTGGATGGAAGCAAGTGGATGTCAACACGTCTGCACACATTCATTGAATACCTGTGAGGTTCTACAGACTCTGTTTTGGGTGCTTGGGATACCTTCATGAGCAAAACAATTCCTGCCTCAGGAAGCTCATGTTGGGGAGGAAAATCTTGGTCTCTGTTTCTTTAGGTTCAGAGCACTTTAAACTAGCACGTGCTAGTTTAAACAAAACTAGTTTAACAAAAGACAGGTTAATAGAAATAAAAGCACACTTTTATCATTTACATGCTCTCATACAAAAAGTGTAGGGCTCAAAGGAGCAGTTAGACTCCAGGCTGACACACCCTGTCAGCAAAGGAAAAAGGTTTGGGCTTCAAGGGACAAAAAATTCTGGGGACTAAGAAATCTATGGGGGTGCTAATGGAAGATAAGGGCTATTTTAGTTAAAACCTGTTTATGCAAACTCACATATTTTGTAAAGATTTTATTTATTTTTAGAGAGGGGTAAGGGAGGGAGAAAGATGGAAAAAAACATCAGTGTGTGCTTGTTTCTCACACACCCCCAAATGGGGACCTGGCCTGCAACCCAGGCATGTGCCCTGACAGGGAATGGAACCTATGACCCTTTGGTTTGCTAGCCGGCACTCAATCCATTGAGCTGTACCAGCCAGGGTATGTAAATCCATCTTGTTGCTGACTTTCCATCTTAGATGATGAGTATCTCCTCTCTCCCTGCTGTGGGAGGTGGGCATCTTCTTCAAAGGGAAACTCATGCCCTGCTTTTAGGCAGATGAGGAGAGGGCACACAACTCTTCCTGCCTCTGTTGATTCTCAATTGCCTTCAGCTCAAAATAATCCTTATGCTAAAGTGGCACATTTGGGGTGACATATTCTAATTCCCTTCACTTACACTGCAGGAAGATAATTGTGTGGTATGCTTATTTAAACATAAGTGTTTGTCACCTTGGACTCAGAATTATCCTTTCACCCAAGTTTTCTCCAACTTGAATATGCAGTCTATTACCTTGGGATACTACTTCTGGGTATTTGAGTTTGACCCACTCATGATCTGTAGTAGAAAAGTACAAATGTAGTCATGTGACTTTCACAGCAGTACCCATATCACCTGCAACTTGGAAGGGTTGTGGACAGAGAGAACAAATGCTGTTAGTGTCCCTTCCCTGCTTACAGTGGTTGGAGGGGAAGGGCTGGCCCCAGTGAAACAAAACCTTTGTCTTTAAAGTTCCTGTTTGTATGTGACTGAGAGTGGCCATCATCAAGACACTGTTGTTTGTCAGGAATCTGCAATGTTTTCCATTCCTTTTTCCTTTTAGTTATCTGTGCAACTCTGCATAATAATGTACATTGATCTCTCCCTTGGGAAAGAACAATATCTGCAGATTTGTTTGAATTTAGGAAAACTATTATTTCTGAAAATTATTAGTTCTTGAAATTCATGTATGTATATCTGCATTTTAGAGTGGTTATTCTGGGCAAAAAAAAAAAATATATTCTGAAGAACAGAACTACAGGTGGGAGACAGGGGCAGAGAAGACGAATTGCACCACACACTGTGAACAGGTTTCACAGAGGACCAAATCCTAATCGCCCAACATATCTGGGTTCTTGAGTCAGGCCCAGAATTCCAAAGTTACCAGGACTGTTTTTCCATCCTCTCTCTTGCACACACCTTGGACCACCCACCGTCCCTGGGGCTCTAGGCAGCACTTAGAACCCACAGAGCACTGCGGAGGGATGGCTCAGGAGCATACGCACCATACACCCATGCCTTTCCTAGGTGCTAGAAAACCTGACCTTTGAAGATCCCTTGAAGATAGGGAGGCTGACACTGAAGGTTTGAAAATTTTCATTCCAGGAAGTGACCATTCTCTTTGTTCTTGATTAGAAATTTGATAGGATCAATGAAGCAGTAAAATTGTACATAATAGGTTACTGTTGTTGATCTTACACAGAGGAGCCAAGGGGGAGTTGCACCAGCAACTGTCATTAAATTAGTAGCTCTTAATACCAATGATCATTTCATTTGTTTTTCCAACTTTAACACTTATAACAGAAAATGCAAATAGTAGGTGCTCAATACGTGGGTTTTTTTCTTTCTTTTAAGATTTCTTTTTAAAATTTTAAGTGATGTTTGAAGGCTAGAAACCTCTACATTGGAACAAAAGCTAGCTTTCTTTCCCTTGACTGCTTGTTATGTAAATAAGGTGTTCAAAAGTAGCAGTTAGTTTTGGTGTTTTTTTTCTTTTGAATTTCTATAGGGTGTTTTGTTACTTGTGGGTTCCTGTAATTGTGTACTTTAAAGATGTCAAATGGGGCTGGCACAAAGATGTTCTTGCCTAAAAGACTACTACTGTTAAAGCCTGTTTACTGAAACTCATACTCCATTAAAAAATCACTTACTTGATGAATAATGTACCTAAGTGAAGCCTTTCAACCCAATAAAATAAAAGAAGGAATCAATCAGTAAACTCCTATATTTTAAGTACATTTTTGTCTGGCTTGTTATACATAAAAGACTTTCTCCCAAAAGGGAGAATTTTACAGAGTGTATGTGTAATATCTGCAAATGATTGTGCCTTTTGCCAACTGTTATTTCTAAAGATAATCTCTCAAAAATTCAGTATAAACTAATGAAAAAAGATAATTGTCTTTAAAGTGTCCTATTCAATGCTTTCTTTTCTAGTCCTGGAAAAAAAATGAAGGAATGTAGTTTGCTCTCCTTCCCCATCTAAACCCTCTTTTCTAAAAGACATAAGGTACCAGCAGACTTTGTCACTGTCAGAAGCAAATGTTCCCACCATGATAGTGTAATACTGGCTTTTTACCCCCTAACTACCCTCTCACAACATCAATCTCTGAAAAGTAGGAGAGATGGTCACATATAGAGACTCTATTTTGTTCATGATTCTTTTTCATGCTTCACTGAGAAAAACTACACTAAATAGAAGAGATTAAAAGCCAGAGAGTAAGGGTAACAGGAACTTCTGACTATACTAAAAACCCTCCTGATTCTAACTTAAAACTGAGACAAAGATAGGGAACATTTTAACATAAAATAACCCAATATCTTAGAGTCACACACACTTAGGACTAAAGATTCAAAGGGACACTTAGGGGAAAAAACCTCATTTTCTAATACAGGCTGAAAAAACTAGATGAGTGGAGAATGAACAGCTGAGCATCTCTGAGAAAAGCACTGGCCATGAAAGTGTATTTTTTAGGTAACATCTGTAAATTCCAAAGAAACTATGTTGTTGAAGGCTTTAGAAAAGATGAGGCTGGGAAGCAAGGGCTTCAGCGAAACTGATTCAGTCAGTCACTAGCCAAATATTTACTGATAGTTATATTAGCTCTGAATGTATTCAGTGGCAAGTAACACAATGCCAAAATAACATTAAATAAACAATAAAAAGATAAGGCTTTTACTGTGTGCAGAAGAGCCAGTCAGCTGGCCAGTATGGATGCTCAGTAATGTCAGCAAGGATCCAGGCTCTTTGTCTTTCCACTCTGATGTCCTCAAATGTGAGCATTCATTATTTAATTTATTTTTTTTCTTACAGTCCCAAATGTTCTGTTTGATCTTTAAATCTTGTGCCCATATTTCAGGCAGGAAGAAGGAAGAACATAGATGCTTTCATCTAGGTTTCAATTATCTATTACTGCATAACAAACTACTTCCAAAATGCATGGCTTTAATCAACTCATTTAAAAGATTATATGTCATGATTCTATGGGCCAAGGAACTGAAATCAGTGGTGGTTGGTGAGGCATCTCATTTTTACTCTCCACAGGGCTACTAGCATGGGTTTCCTCAAACCTTGGTCCCCTCAGGGTAATCAGATACTGTATTTTGTGTGATCGCTCCAGACTCAAAAAGGAAAAGGACAGAGGGGAGCAAAACGGGAATGGATGTAATACAACAACAATAAAATTAAATTTTTAAAAAGAAGAAGAAGAAAAAAAAAAAAAAAGGAAAAGGAAAGTGCCTAAAACTGGAGGTGACACAGCATCGCTTTCATCATACCCTATTTGTTAAAGCAGTTGCAGCCCAGCCCAGATTCAAGAGAAGTAGCTAAAGATACCTTCTATTCCCCACCTCTAATAGGAGGAATGTCAAAGAATTTACCTTCATCTGTATCATAGTCTGAATTCTTATCATAAATTACTTCTATTTTCTCCACATGCAAAATACAATTACTCCCCTCCCTAGACCCCTCAAAAAATCTCATCATCTTACGGCATTAGGTTCAGTTTCAAGGTCTAGTATCTCATAATCTATATCAGATCCAGTTTTCCAAGGTATAGTTCTTTGACTCCAGTTCTTCGAGTACAAATCTTCTCGAGCTGAAGAGCTATGAGCTTGAGGTCATCTGTTCCACATGTTGCACTGACCAATAATTGGATCTTCAAGATATGAAAAATCTGCTGACAAGGAAAAATTGATGCTGGAGGGCCAGAAGTTAAGTAGAGAAAATACTCTTATGAAGGAATTCCTCTGCCCCCCTCCTTTGTCATTTCTTCCTTAGAATCTCCATTCAGTGGTTTCCATATTCTGCATTGATATTTTGGATCTAATGAAAAACACTTCAGTATTCTTTGAGATAAGCCTTGAGTCTTTTCACAGAATAAAACCACAAACGACGTAATTTACCAATCAATTTAGAAATGAAAATTTGTCTATCACTATACATTTCTATATTAAAACTTAAAGTTCAAAGCACTTGGAACAAAGATTTTCACCACATGATGGTGGCAAGTTATAACTGTTAGGCATTCTATTATACTGTTCAATGTAAACTGTTTCTATTCAAGCCCTTTCAGTCACTACATTCAGACACTGCATACTCCCTTCTCTATTGCTTCCTCCCTTCCTTCTTTTTTACTTCCTTCTTCCCTCCCTTTCTCCTTCCCTTCTCTCTTGCCTTCTCCCCTCTGGTTCTCCCTTTTCCCTTCTTTTATTCTCTATTTTCTCAGTCATAGTTTCACTTTGCATTTTTTCCCTTTAGAGATAGTTCTTTCATATCTCAATAGACAAACAAAAAATAAAACAAAACCTCCTGTTAATCTGAGTACTTTTGGATATTACTATGTCAAAGGCCATGCACAAATGTTTAGAAAATGTTAAATCCTTGAAGATAGTAAACCCATCTGTCACCTTTTCTTCTTTATTTTCAACTCATTTAAGTCATCTGTCCTTTGCCTTATTCCATAGCGAAAGTAATACTCTAAACTAGAAAAACAACCAATGTCCTTTTTTGGGAAGTTTAAAGTCAAAACAACTTATTCATATTCATTGACTATTGTCCATGACAGTTTACATACTGACATTTTAAAAATATCTTCTTTGAGGTTGAAATGCAGAATACTTCATGCCCTCTATTTGTTTAAAATTTTTATAATATCCTGAAGTGACATAATTTTATGAATAAAAGACCATCTGGCTCCCCAGAGCATGTGGATTTTTTTCAGCCTCTTTGAATGGAGCTTTATTTTCAGTAGCAAGCTACATTTAAAAAATGGGTTTGTGATGAATAAACCAGGGAGGCCTGGTAGAGTGCCAAATTTGTCTTTATCTCTTGTTTTCTTCTCTGTATCTGTTCTGTATTCATAAGAAATGGAAAACATTATAGATCTCTGTTAGCTGTTTCTCTTTGCCTTGAGTTTTACCCAGAGAAGCCTGGGATTGAATCACAGAGAACCAAGGTAGCTGGCACCACTGAGTGCCAGACCTAAGAAGATAGATAAATAGTGGTACGGTACGCTGGAGACTCAAACTTTATAAGCAGCATTGCCATTGAAGAAATTATTTCCTAAATAGTGATGGGAATTTTGTCGAGTTCTAAATAAACAAAGTAGCTGTATTTTTAAAAAGTCACTATTTACTAAAATTATTTTTTAAACTGTGTCTCTTTAAAATTGTAAAACTGTTATAGTGTTAACTTACATGACCAGTTAGTGGGATGTTTAAAATCATGTGTGCATGAGAAAAATTCTTCACTAAATGGAACTTTCCTCACATTGCAGATTGTCTAGCATCTAGTATTTGTCATCTACCCACTAAAGTACAATAGTCCCTTTGAATCATTGGGACAAATAATATTGCCCCAATAAATTTTCAAGATGTTCTTTTTAAGGATAGTATGCCTCTACTGAGGACCCATGCACTAAAATAATAAAACAAAGTACATATTTATTAAAAGGTTAAAAAAGAATAAAGAAAGAAAAATGCAAATATCAAGGATGATACAGCAAGAAAATAGAAAAACTACAAATAACAATAGGAAAATGTTGCTCTGCTTCTGCTTAGGATATAGGAAACTCAAGTATAGGTCCCACCCCAGCAATAACAACAAAAGCCAAACAAACCATAAAAGCATAACTTTCTTTGAAGTTGTCAGAAAATTCCCATTTCAGGTCAATCCAGTAGCTTGGAGTCAAAGAAGATGGTCCCTCCAAAGAGGTGGGGCATGAAAACTGGTTCTCCTTTGCAGAGCACAGGAGGAAGAGAAACCAGGTATCATTCAAGCTGACTAGAATTCAGCTACAATTTTTAACACTTTGCTAAATGTCAAATGCAGGCTTGTGTGAGAAGATGATAAGCCATGGACACTACAGATACAAGAGGATTTTGTACCTACTCATAGGGTACCTTCTCCCATGATGTCTCTGTGGGGTATTTATAAGAAAGACTGAGTGGTAGACCAGAAAGAGCCTCTGTCAGTAGTGCCAGCCTGTAGAAGGAGTGGCTGGCCTTCCCTGTGAGAAACTCTCAAGCTGTGTGGGTTCTACATATCTAGAGAACAAAGGCCTTAAGCTTCTCAGGGAAGGGATGCAAATCTTGTCTCTAGGACATAGGTGAAGATTTCCTGCAACTAGGGAAAGGGTAAAAGCTAAAAAAGAAAGCCTCTGTCTTGGGTAGGTTGGTAGGAAACTTGCCATTATGTTTTTGTCCATGTTAATGTAGATTCCTCTTCATGTTTCTTCTTAAAGTGTGTACCCATACAATTCTTTTATATCTTCAAATCATAATAATACCTGTCCATAGCATATAACAAAAGGTTACTATGTGAAAAATAAACACATAGCATACTGCACTGGCTAAAATTGTGTGGCTTCTGTGAACAGGCTGCCTGGGTTAGAATCTTTTCTACACCATTTACTAGTTTGTGAACTTGGTCAAGTGACTTGATTTTACTCTGCCCATTTTCTCAGGTTTAAAGTAGGAAAAATAATAATGGCATCATAAAGAGTACACGACTTGTTTAATAAAGTGCTTAGCCCAATGTCTGGCACTTAGTAAGTGCTATATGCATGTTAAAATAAGTTTTAAAAGAAATGTGACAAAGGTAAATTTTAAATGGTTAGCGAATTAGAGTATTGTTATAACTCATTGGCTAAGACAGCACTTAGGAGGTAATAGAATATTGCTCAACACATTTTTAAAAAACTATAAATAGTAGTTATTGTTGTTTAATTTGCAGCTCTTTCCTTAACCTCTACCAAGTCCCATATAACATG
The DNA here is from genome assembly GCA_004026585.1 of Noctilio leporinus. Taxonomy (NCBI): domain Eukaryota; kingdom Metazoa; phylum Chordata; class Mammalia; order Chiroptera; family Noctilionidae; genus Noctilio; species Noctilio leporinus. The sequence goes on along the minus strand of PVIW01003878.1, from coordinate 55,702 downwards.
GGTCAGCTTAGCTCCCAAAGATTGAAATGCTCTCAATTATGTCCCTACTGCTTTACTTCACTTTCATTTTTCACCTAGCCTTATTGAGATACATTGGCAAATAAAATTGTATATATTTATAGTATACAACATGATGACTTGATAGACACATATACTGTGAAATGATTACCACTACCCCTATTACTATTACTGTAGGCATCAAGTTCAGGAAGAGGAAAAGAAATATATATCTCTCCACCCACCCATACAGAAGAGACTGTGAGCCCAATGAAGAAAATTGTTTATGTTAGTATGCACGTAAACATAGAAGTTAGCTTTCCTACCTTTTGCAACATCACACATGAAACTGGAGAGTATTATGCTGAGTGAAATAAGTCAGATGACAAAAAACAAATACCAAATGACCTCACCTATAATTGGAATCTAATGAACAAAACAAACAGATGAGCAAAACAAAACCAGAGACATGGAAAAAAGGCAGTGACCAGAGGGGAGAGGGAGGATAAGGGGGAAAAAAAGGGGAAGTCAAGCAACAAATATAAAGGACTCATGGACAAGAACAACAGGGTGGAGATTGACTGGAGATGGGGGTGGGGCAGGGGAGAACAACTGGGAAAAATTGGGACAATTGTAATTGTACAATAAAATAATAAAAAAGAAAAATTAAAAAAGAAGTTAGCTGTTCATTTTCTCAACATCCCCTTTCCAAAATAGGTCTGTTTTACCTGAAGTCCATCGAAGTGCTGGTTCCCCAAGCAGAGAGCTCCAGCTTTCAATGGTGGATTCAAACATTCAGCTTCAGCAGAACAAAGAAACTACTGGCAACACCCAGCAATCTGCTACCTTTCCTCTGGTAAGATTCCTTTTCTATCTCTAAAATTCACAAACTTCACCAGGCAAGTCATGTGTTACAGAGAACTTTCAGTTACTTTTACTTTTTATACACACTTATAATTTCTCATAGTTTCCAATAAATAATTCTTTTTCATCTTAATTTCTGTCACTGATATTAGTTATTCATAAATTTTATGATATATAGATTCTTCAGTGGGATCTTTCAGGAAAGGGAAATTTAGACACATTGCTAAAATATTCATCTCATTCAAAAGCTGAAGACTGTTTACAAGTAATGAAAATAAGAATATTTTAAAAATTATTAGACACAACTAAAATTTTACTTAGAGGTAAATCCGTACCTATAAATACATCCAGATGTATCCCTGGCTGGTGGCACAGGGGATAAGGCCCTGGCCTGTGAACCCAAAGGCTGCTGGTTCAATTCCCCAGTCAGGGCACATAACCAGGTTGCAAGCCAGGTCTCCAGCCAGGTACTTAGCTAGAGGCAAGTGAAAGGCAATCATACATTGATGTCTCTCTCCCTCTCTGCCTCTCTCCCTTTCCCTCTCTCTAAGGATAATAAATAAAATCTTTTAAATACTTTCAGATGTAAACAAAAGATAAATTAATAATTACGCCAAATATTCTACTCATAAGTTAAGAAAAACCAAAAACAAAAACTCAGTATAAAATAAAAACTTTAAAAATATAAGTGGGTTATAAAACAGAATTATAAACCACAGTTACAAAAATTGTGAAACTGAAAGAGACTAAAATTGATATATTAACTTAAAGAGCTAGACCTTTGGAAAGAAAAATCAAAGAAAGCAATAAAAAACAGATAATTTCTTTCACAGATCTAATTTAAAAGAAAAACTATATAGAAATTATGAGTGGAAAGGATATGCAAAAAGGATAAGAAGGTAATTAAAATTATAAAGATAATTATATACAACTTTATACTAACCAAGTTGAAAATTGCAGATGGTTTTGAGGAAAGAAATAAACTATAAATTATTATTTTTATCTTAATGAAAAGGTACCCAATATTACTAATTAACAGGGACATACAAATCAAAACCTCAGTGAGATATCACCTCATAACTTTTAGGATGGCTATGATGAAAAAAGCAAAAGATAATAACTGTTGGTGAAGATGTGGAAAAATTGGATTGCCTGCATACTGTTGGTGGGAATGTAAAATAGTACGGCCTCTATGAAACACATTATGGAGTTCCCTTTTAAAATTAAAAATAAAACTGCCATAGATCTAGCAATTTCACCTCTGACTATATCACAAAACACTGAATATCAGGATCTTGAGAGACATCTGTATTCCTATATTCCTATCTTCATTGTATCATTATTCACAATATCTAAGATATGGAAACAACTAAAATGTTCATTGCCAGATGAATGGATAAAGAAAATGTTACACATACACATACATACAATGGAATATTATTCAGATGTAAAAAAGACAGAAATCCTTCCATTTGTGATAAGATGGATTAACCTAGGTATGTTATGCTGGGTGAAACAGGCCAGTCTCAGAAAAACAAATACCATATGATTCCACTTATATGAGGTATCTAAAAAAAGTCAAATAGAATGTTGGTTACCAAGGGCCAAAGAGAAAGTGTTATTAAATGGATATAAAGTTTCAGTTATACAAAGTGAATAGTTTCTAGGAAACTATAAATTAATAAAATAGGCCTAAGATGTAGAAAAAAGTAATAGCAGTAAATCAAAAAAAGTAGTAATGATGTCTTCTTAATATCATACATGAAAAATAAGGCCAGATCAATTAAAAAATCTAAATGTGAAATGTAAAGCTATCACACTTATAGAAGATAATAAAAAATACTATTTCAACACAGAAGTAGGAAAGTAGTTCTAAAATTTATTTAAATAAAAATCAAAGGAAAAATCCATTTGGTTTTAAAGCAGTTAATTAAAAGCAAACATTAAAAACCAAATATTAAAGTTTCTGTTTGTGGAAACCATGTACAAAATTAGACAGAGGTGATTGATTTACTGGAAAAAGAATACATGAAGCAGATAATACCAAAATACAGTTAAAATTTATGGTGGATACAATTAAGTGGTTTTACTTATAATAATAAGATTTGTAGAAGAAGAAAATGGGAAGAGAGGCAATATTCATAGAGATATTGGCAAAGAAATGTATGAATCCTAATATTGAAGAGACAGTCAGTACCAGACCAAAATAATGGGTAAAGGAGGTCAAGGTACAAACTTCTACTTATGAGTCCTAGGGATATAATGTACAGCATTACAACAACAGTTAACAATACTGTATTGCACATTTGAAAGATGCTAAGAGACTGCATCGTAGAATTCTCATAATAAGAAAATAAGGTAACTGTAGTGATGGATGCTAACTAAACTTATTGTGATGCCCATTTCAGAAAATATACATATGTCAAATCATTATGTTGTACATCTAAAACTAATACAATGTTATATGTTAATTATATCTCAATTAGAATTTTTATTAAAACAAACAAACAAAAAAACCCCAAATCAACAATTAGGCTCATTGTGGTGAAATTGAAGAATATCAAAGATATGGAGAAAATCAGAAAAGACAAGTTATTTTTCAAGGAGAAACAAGTAAACCAATAGTGGACTTCTTGGGAAGAAAGATGGAAGTTTTCCAGAAACTAAGAAACTTTGCCACCTAACAGATATTATTAAAGGAGCTATTTACGGATTTTAAGGCAGCCAATACTTGAGGGTAAAAGGAAATAAGTGCTCACTTCGGCAGCACATATACTGGGATTGGAACGATACAGGGAAGATTAGCATGGCCCCTGCACAAGGATGACATGCAAATTCATGAAGCGTTCCATATTAAAAAAAAAAAAAAAAAAAGGAATTAAAACAGTTTACTTGGTAAATATAGGAAAGAAAAAAAATATGGTAAATTGAAAACAAAATAGTGTGGTAGAAATAAGCACAAATATATGTGTAATCAAAATAAATGCCCATGGAATAAATTAATTAAAAAACAGACTCATAAAGTTGATAAAACCCAAAACAAAATCTAGGTATTTAATATTTCTAAGTGGCAAATTTAAACTGTTGTATTAAATGCTTAATAAAAAAAAGGTTGTAGAAAGGAAAATAAGTATAAAATAATTTAGATAAATAGACACAGACAACAGTATGGTGATTACCCGAGAGAGGGGAGCACGAGGAGGTAGAAGAGGTATGGAGGGATAAATGGTGATGGAAGGAGACTTGACTTTGGATGGTGAACACACAATACAATATACAGATGATGTGTTATAAAAATACACCTGAAACATATATAATTTTATTAACTAATGTCACCCCAATAAAGTCAATAAATTTTTTTGAAAAATAAATAAATGCATTCTAAAAGCAAATAAAAATACAAAAAAATATTATATACAATTTATTTATCTATGCATATCTGCATTTTTATGTGGTAAGTGCATGAACTGAGGGAACATAAAACAAGCTCATTTTTGCCTTTGAAGAGACAAAGGGAGAATAAGTTTGGCTGAGGATCAAAGAAAATTCAGTTTAATATATTTATTTTATTTTATTTAAATAAAGCATTGTTTTTATATGTTTTTTAACTTCAGCAAATATGAAAAGTACTTTATATTTATCCTGGGTGATGTGTATGTGGAATTTGAACTATTACCCTTGATCATTAATATTTTACCAACATATATGGAATATATGGAAACTAAACAGAAACAGTGTTAGCACTTCTGTGGAGGGAGAAGTTAGTAAAAAATTTCAGTCATTGACATATCAAGGTGACAAAAATGAAATAATATTTAAATACTTTAAAAACATTATGTTACTATTAAATCTGACTACATATGTATGTATTATAATATCCATGAAATATTTATAAAAATCCATCACATAAGCCCCAAATTCCATCGTAGTTTATCTCTAAAGGCAAACTTGTACAGGTCACAGCCCCTGACATCAATCAAACAGTAATTTAGTAAGAAGAGTTTAATGCAACAGAACAAAAGAACACCAACAGGAAGAACACTTTCAATTAAAAAATATTCAAATAATGATATATCAGTGAGGAAATCCAAATTACATTAACAGGTTTTTAAATATAAATGAAAACCCAAGAATCACCAGAGATTTGAGGAAAGCCTGCAGAATGAGAGAAAAAACAAGAGAATAAAATGGAAAAACTCTCTCTGAAGAAAACAGAAATAAATTAGGAAAAAGAAGAAAGCTTCAAAAAGAAAACTCCAGTTATTAGTCTCAGAAATACAAGAGTATAATGCACGCATAAAGCTAGTACTATCTTCTACCGGAAAGGCAAATTCACACAAGATAAAACACTTGAAAATTAAATATATGATTTCTATATTTAAAAATGTAAGATTTGAAAGATAAAAATTTTTTAAATACACAGAATGTGGAAAAGACAAGAATAAAAATATGTTAAAGGATAAAGTGACATAGAGGGTCACTTCTAGGAGCCCAATATCCAATTACTAGATCATCCAAAAAGAGAGACCAGAAGAATTAAAAATAAAGTTATTAAATTGTAAATGTAAAAAAAGTTACAATTATAAAGTTGTAATTTCCTAGGACTAAGGGGAAAATGTTCAAATGTTGTACAAGAGAGATAAATAAAAGATTAAAATTTGACACATGAAGCATTATAAAATCAAGCATAAAAAGAAGCTCCTAAAACTCCCAGAGAAAACAAAAGATAACCTAGAAAAGAATGGAAAACCAACTGAGATCGTATTTCTCAGAAATGCTAGGGTATTATGAGACAATGGAGCAAACGCCTGCAAGTATGGGAGGAAAAGCGATTTTCAAACTAAACTTCTCTTCCCAATCATATTATCAACAAATGTGAGAACAGGAGAAACGTATTTTAAAATATGCAAGGACTCAGATACTGTCCTAGGATTTAGTTTTTATGAGGATGTATGTACTGTGTTGAATAAGGGCATGAACTAAAACGGGAGTTCAGGAAGCAAAGAGCAGTTCTACCTGAGGCTTAGAGGACAGTCCAAATTGAAGAGGTGGGAGGACAAAAATCTCTGGGGAAAAACAAAACTGAACAACTTAGAATGTGATAAAACATATACAATGATAGAGAGCTGGGAAAGGGCAAGGAAAGATGGATAATGATAATGCTTTCATACAAAGAGAGTGGTTACAAGCACTGCATATTGTTATTAGAGAAGAGGTGTTTTGAAAATGTTGCTGTAAATGGAAACTGAAAATAGTGGTATAATTCTGATGAGAAAAGAAGGAGAGGGAAAGGAGAGTGATAAAAATGTGTTAAATCCCTGCTTATTAAAACAAGAAGTTAATAGATGGTATCTAAATTATGTGATTCATGAAATAGAAGTTTAGTGATCTTATCTACAAATAGATTGTTGCTAAGAGCTTAAAACAAAACTGGTTAAAATGGCTAACACTATTTAGTGGCACCGGCAGAGATGGATAGGGCATAGTTGATTTTTTTTTTCAGTCTTTCAGATTGCTAATATTTAACTCTATGTATATATCACTCTGAAAAAAATTTGCAACTCATCACATAATAACTTTTATGGTGGCAGGTGGTAACTAGGTTTATCGTGGGGATCTTATTGTAATGTACATAAATATTGTATACAATATTTGACATACATCTGAAACTAATAGGATAGTGTATGTCAATTATACATAAAAAATGTAATAATGTAAAAAATACAACCCTTGCAACTCCAAGTCTATGTAAAATAAAATGACATTCAGAAAACTATGTAAGGAATGTCAGAAATGGGTTAAGAAAATAATTATTTGCCTTAAAAGAACACTATTAAACAAAAAATTAACTGAAATAAGAGTTCAATGGACTCTTCTTGGGGAGATTTGACATTCTTTGTTGAAAGTGGCAGGCTTAAGACCACATGGCCAGGCAGCGAGAGTCTTGGCATGCTCACGCAGCATGGCTGGCCCACCCTCATCACAGCTGCATTAGGTTAACCACCACACAGAGTCTGGGCATCCCTGCACTCATTCTCCTGCTTCTACATGACTGACACTAAGAGTATCAGCTCTAACATGCATGGTTTCTCCGCTCTCCCACACAGTGGTGCATGCTGAGTTTACAGCAAGGGAATCTTATATACACAATGGAACAAAGGAGGCTCGTTACACATTAGAACAAAGAGTCTATATACCTAAAGGCAACACCTGTCTTGCTAGGTTGGTTATTCTTGGGGCTCAGTGTTCCAAGGTTCTGGGAACAAGATTAGGTTTAAGATTGTCTCCCTGGCTGACCCAGAGGGAAGGTACAACCATGCATAGACATAGAAATTCCCCAGGCTTGGCAACCCCTACAGTCATCCATGCCCATGGGCCATCATACTAGTTCCTTGACTAAACTCTTCTCCTTCTTTCCCCCTTTCTCCCCATCCCACCTCCCCTCTCATCACTGTCAGTCTGTTTCTTGTTTCCATGCCTCTGGTTCTATTTTGCTCCTTTGTTTTGTTCATTAGTTTTCAATATTAGGTGAGATCACATGGTATTTGTCTTTTGCCACCTGGCTTATTTCACTAAGCATAATACAAATCCTGAAACACCAATTCTAAAGAACCTATGCACCCCTATGTTCATAGCAGAGCTATTTACAATAGCTAAGTGCTGGAAACAGCCTAAGTGCCCATCAGTGGATGAATGGATCAAAAAACTTTGGTTACATTTACACAATGACTTTTTTAATCAGCAGTTTCTCATTGTATCAGCAAAAACATACTGAGATATGTAATTTAAACACCCTTTTTTCAAAATAAAATGCAATCATAAAACACCTAAGGATAGATTTAAGAAGTAATCAGTACTGATACAAAAGAAAACAGAAAACTTTACTGAATAAATGAACTAATATAACATTCTTGAATATAGAGACACTAACAGAGCAATTGAATTTTCTCAAATTGATTTTTAAATTTGATATAAATTGATTTTAAAGTTAATCTAGAAAGTGTGAGAACAGCCAAGAAAATTTTTTAATTTTTAAAAAAGAATTACAATTAGAAATTATACTGCCAGATATGATAATATGTTTTAAAGTCAGGATAATTAGAAGTCTGGCTCTGTTACATAAGTAGATAGCACAGTAAAATAGATTAGAATGCCTCAAAATATTGCCAGTTACATGCCAGTTTTTGTGTATGATGAAAGTAGCACTTAAACCAGAGAGAAAATATGATAGTGTGACTGAATTCAGACATTTATCTCATCTCTCTATGGAAACTTTCCTAAAATATCAGTAAAAGGAATTTTTTTTTTAAGCACAGAGCTACAAGTTAAAATGGATTAAGAGAGAAAACAAAACAGATGAAAGATGACAAATTTCAGGAAGACAGAGAGCAAGTGGAGGAAGAGTAACTAACTCAGCAAGAGAAGGAAGCTGTGTCCAAGGTGCCAGAAGAGAGTGACACTAAGCACAAAGTCAATCCAGGCACAGCGAGTTGTTTGAAAACAGACAGATTGAGTGGTGTCTGTAACCTGAATTATGGGTCTCACCCAGCACCCTTCCCACAACAACAGCCAGGCATTTACCTACCCAAGGGTAAAGGAAAGAGGATTATTTTCTTGGGAAATTGAGGGAAGACCCCAATGTCAGTTACATTTGGACTCCTCTGTATTCCTGTCCGATCTCTCTAAAATAAAGCTTACTAATGTAAAAGCTCATTTTTTCCTTCCCCTTCCCCCAGAAAAGCTCCAACCTACTTTTGGAAACTTCATCTTAAATATGCATGGTATACCAAGAATCCCCAGAAAATTAATCAAAACCTCTAAGTTGGAACAGAGAGGCTAAAAGCAAATAGAAAATAAACAAAGTCCTCAGGAGTTTTAACAAAGACCACCTCCCAAAAAAGGGTTTAATACCCCCCTATAATTTGTATTCTTGGGAGAATAAGGTATTGATTGCATCAATATAATAACAGAGTGATATTTAAAAAGAATAACTAAGCCAAGAAAAAATTATTAGAAATTAAAAAAATTAAAACCGAAAAACAACAACAAAGCAATGAAATGATTGGAAGATAAAATTAAGAAAAAGTTACAAAAAGTACAACACATTAGAAAACAGAGATGGAATGGATAAAAGTATTTAAAAAATTGTTTTTGAGGATCAATCCATGGCGGAAAAACACCCAATTAGTGAGTTACAGAAAAAGGGAACAGATAGTGCAGGAAGCAGTAAAGTATCAAATAATGTATGGAAGAAAATATCCCAGTACTGAATATCCAAGTTTCCAGATGAAAAGGGATTGGGGATTACCAACAACATCCAGCTCTCTTAGTCATTAACAGTAACTTGCTAATGGTAGCCACCTGGCCTCTATTACTTTGGGGAACCATCGTTATTACGACTATGAAACTATCTAATACTGTGACTTGTCTCCCATCAGCACTGCCCTGAAGAGGACAGCTAGCATTGGAGCTTCAATGGTGCTGGTGCCCCTCTCAGTGGCAGATTCTGAATGGCCATGGTAAATGGTACGTTCTCAGCACCCTTCTTTAGAACCCAGTATGTTGTTGATCTTCTGATCATTTGTAATAAATCTATTGCAACATGCCCATGTGCTTTCTCCATCATTTTCCAGGACAACTCAGGCATTTTAATGTCATTGGACATTCACTGGCCATGACTTTTTGCAGATGTCTGAGGGCCAGTCTTACAGTGAGTTTGCCGGGATGATACAACCCATGTCCCAGGAAAGTTCCTGAAAGGCAGTGGATTGTTACAATAGCTCCCTTCTCCACCAAGACTTTTTACTAGGCCACCACTTATGAAATATTTATCAATTGAGCTGTCACCTTCTGCCATGACACTGCATGCCTCACCTAACCAACAAGATATTGTCATTTATGCCCATCAGGTAGTGAGTTAACCAGTCCCAACTTCCACCTGTTTTCTTGAACGATTCTCAGTACAACTTGCATCAGTCCTCTGAGAAGTAGGTGCCAAGATGAGATTTGACAGGCAAGATATTCACTGGGGAAATGCCTATGAGGGATAAAATGGAAGGGTTCTGAGACTAGTCAGACCATGAAGTAGGTCTGACTTCTTTCAAAAAGAAAGGAGAGAAAGAGGGATCCCAGCTGCAGTACAATTCTAAGGCAGTATGGCAAGGTTAATGGGGAGTCCTTGGGCCAAAGTCACCTGTCAGAGGGGTTGCATGTCTCCCAGGAAAGGGCCTGCCATTGACTTGGACCAGCCTAGGGGAGTGGCAGCCTTGGCGTGAAAGCAGTACAATCAATTTTGTTTCCCACACTAGATGATGAGAGAGGCATTTTTTATGGCCACCACACTGGGTTGATATGGGTGTGTGTGTGTGTGTGTATCTATTTGTGTTGAGGAGGAATTCCAAGAACAAGGAATAGCATGTGAGAAGACCCAAAGGTAAAAGAGCTTGGTGCTAGGTCAGTAACAACTGGGATTAGGCATGAGATGAAGTGTGATCTAGTTAGAGGTAAAGAGTATGTGTGCAAGGTCCAAAAACGTTAATGCAGTACCTTTGCAAAACTGCAGATGATGTAGATGGTTAGAGTATAAAGTAGAGAAGGATTTAAAGAGGTAAAGTTGTCTGACATGAGGGGGGAGAGGTAAGCAGGGGCCTGGTCTCTCTCAAACCCAACAAAAAAAAACAAAAACAAAAAACAAGCTAGGAAGAAGTTTAATATTTATCCTAAAACAATCGTGAGCTGTACATGGTTTTAAGCAAAGGGATGCCAACCATGTTTGTGTTCTAGAAGGATCGCTCTGTCTGTAGCATAAGACTAGGTTAGAAAAGACCAAGGGGATCTAGTTAGAATTCAAGTAAGAGGTGACGGTGACTTAGGGTAAAATAGTGGCAACTGGGTTAAAGAGATGAGACTGATTCAATATAAATTTAGGAGACACTTAATAGAATGAAATAATCTAGTCATAACTGGATGTGGATATGCAGGAGAGAGATTAATTAATCACAGATGTTGCCCATGTTTCTTGCTTGGGATCTAGGTAGAAGGGGTTGTCAGTCGCTTTGATAAAGAATGTAGAACAGGGAATTTTGAAGAAAGATAATGGGCTTTAAACACATTAAACACCATGAGTGCAGAGGTATCCCGTGAGCATTTAAATTAGTAGACCTGAACTTGGGAACAAGATCTAGTCTTGAGAATCAGGAATGGTCAGTGTAGCCATGGGAGTAAATCAACTGCACAGGGAAGGTAAACTAGTAAGATTAGCAGGACCCAGAATAGAACAGTTCTTTTATGGTTGTGTGATATTCTGCTATAGATTTATGCCATATGTTTTCATTACCTTTTGGTCAAAGTTTTTCCTCCATTTTTTAACCTTTACAAATAAGCTTGCAGTGAACAGTTTTGCTCATAAATCTTTGCCTAAATTTTGTATAATTTTCTTTGCACAGATACCAGAAGTGGAATTACTGAGATGCTGTCCCACTTTGAAGTGATGAGGAACTTAGCAAACTAGTTATCTATATAAAGAATTTTTATGAACATTTTAGGTATGTATAGTTTGAGGAAAGATCCTGACCAGTTCTTTCTAGGGATAAGGTAGTTGTGAAAATTTAATCTTTGCACAGTTTACTAGAGGAAGGCTGGGCCTCTTTAAGGTCTCACAGATGTTAGAAGTTACTGGAGGAGTATTTAGGGGCATCAGATAGAAACAAACCCTCAAAAGTATGTTCACAGGGAAAAGGAAAAAGAGCCCTCCTCTAAGTTTTTCCAGAGAGGAGAGGAGTGATGTTGAGTTTGAGATTAATATCATAGAGGATAGTTACTCGATAAGCAATGCTCCTTTTCTCTCTTTTTGCTAATGGTCACCTTTCCTTTTCCTGTGCTTAGGTCTCAGCCACCTTTCTTTCTTTGTGGTTGTGTTTCTTCAAGGCAACACTGGAAAAAGCTTGCACTTCGGAGTCACAAAGACCTGAAGATGTGACTCACTCCTCCCACTTATTTCAGGGTATTCCAATTATTTATTTCTGCAAAACAAATTGCTGCATGAAAATGTGATTTAGGCAGGTTTGGCGGGGACAGCTTGTTTCTGCTCCACTTGAAACCAGCTGGCAAAGCTCAAAGACTGGAGGCTGGAATTATCTGAAGCAGGGTTTTTCAACCTCAGCACTATGCACATTTTGGGTTGAATATCCTTCCTTGTGGGTACTGTGAATTGTAGGGTGTTTAGCAGTTTCCCTGGCCTCTACCCACCAGATGCCAGCAGCACTCCCTCTCTAATTGTAACAACAAAAAATGTCTCTGAATTTCTCAAATGTTCCCTTCCAGGGAGGTGGGGAGGCGGGGAGGCGACACTGTCCACAGTGGAGATCCAAAATGGAGGCTTGCTCGCTCTCATCTGTTGATGGCATAGTTGATGGCAGCTATTGACTAAGACCCTAGCGAAGCTAATATGTAGGCTGCAACACCTACACATGGTCTCTCCAAAATGGTGTGCTTCCTCACAGCATGGTAGCTGAGTTCCAAGCGTGATCATCAAGGTGGAGGTTGGAGGGGAGTGGGGAAAGCCATATAGCCTTTTATGACATAGCTCTGGATGGCCTATAGCTTCACTTATTTGCTTTCATTCATTTAGGAAGACACAAAGGCCATTTTCATTTTCAAGAAAAGAGGAATAGGTTCCACTTTTTGATGATGGACTTTGTAAAAGACTTACATGTAATTGTTATATATTCGTGGGTCTGTACCCTTTGTATTATTTTGTTAGTGGCTTACTTAAAGCATTTATTCTAAACTTCCCTAGGGTTTTCTCCAGAGGGTTCAAGAAAGAGCTGGATACTGTTCCTGGACAGTGGCTGAGGGCCCAGAAAAAGAGAGTGGATGGTGGCTAGGTAGCAGCAGACGAAGTCCTAAGAAAATTTTAGTAAAGACTATAGGATCAGGTGTTCAAAATAAAAGTAACAACAACTACAATGACAAAAACAAGAAGTGAAAATGTGTGCCTTGGGCTGCATGAATGTCGTTGGCTTTTACCAAGATCAAGTTCATGCGATTCAAGATACACCTTGTTCCAAAAACAAAGTACAGCTCTTCTGGGGCTATTCAAACTTTATCAGGTTTTTCTTCCACAAAAGGTTGCTCTTGCTGAGCAACTTCATTGCCTTCTGCGAAAAAGATGTTCTATATAGCATGCCCTTACCAACTAGAGAATGGTTTCTAGGATAGCAAGTGGTTATTGATGTCTGGTATTTTGTGTGGCACCCTATGATAAAAAACAAGCCTCCTTCTTGCCACTTTGCTTCACTTGACTATGTTGGAATTGGGCTCAGCCACACAATTAGAAACAGCAGAAACATTAAATGCATATAATTTAGGATCAAAGACACTTAGATAATGGTACAAAGGGGAAAATTCCTAAATAAAAGGGAACCCTTACTATTTGTAAAGAGAATCGGGCAATAAAAGATCTTGGCCGGAGAGTCAACAGCCAGAGGGTCTTGTTATGGCTTTCAATAGGATTCTTTAACTCAACAGGATTCTCAAACTACCACTAAGTAATTTCATTCTGGAGCTCTAATTTATAGAAATTTATTTCCAAATAAAGAAAATTAAAAATCCTATCTCTAAAAAAGACATATATTGCAATATTATCTATAGTGAAAAGTTGATAACAATGTATAAATCCATCAATAAAGGAATGCCCATGTAAAGTGGCATTTTGTTGGATGAAATGTTATATATTATTAAAATATAGATTATTAACAGCAGGGAAAAGGGTTGGACATACTACTGAATGAATCTGATAATATCTAAAATTATATTAATATTATAATTTTTTGTTCCAACATTTAAAAAAATTACGCAACAAACACAAGTATATAATTTCATTCTAAACATTTAAATACACGTATATAGTCATTATTAAAACTTTTTTTAAACCTCAAAAAAGCAATCATTTTTCTTTATGACTCCCTAATCTTACTTCTGTTTCCAGAAGCAATCATTGCTAATACCATAGGGCATTTCTCTTCTCACTTTCTATATATTTCCATGTGTCATGTTTTTTTTCCATAATGAAATTATATTAAATCTATTTTTGTACAACACGTTTTTATTACTTAATGATATGTGAGGAAATCTTTTACATAACTGACATTGCTGTTATTAACAGTGCATCATATTTTTAAACAACTATTGAATTCACCAGTATGAACATGTAATTTATTTAACCATTCTTCTACTGATGCAGATTTAGATGCTTTCTATTTTTTAACTCTGCAAACAATGATTTAATGAGCATTGCTGCACATACATCTTTGTGCACTTACATAGATATTTCTGTAGGATGATATCTCAACATAGAATTTTAATAAGTTGTGCCAAATTGCTCCCTACCACCTTTTCCCATTACATATTCCAATGAATAGAATATGAGTTTCTGTATCCAAAAATAAATATTTTCAATCTTTTGAATTTTTGTGAATAACTGCTGCCTCATTGTTTTAATTTCAATTTTCCTGATTATCAGTGAAGCATGTTTATTGCCTACTTATATTTCTTCTATAAATTCCTTGTTTGCATCTTTATGGACATTATTATTTTAACCAGGAAAAATAATGAAATGATGAAAAGAAAGATATAAAGATATTTATAGGATCTGTATTAAGGAGTTGAATTATAGGTGATCTTTTTCTCTTCTGTAATTTACAACATTTTAATGTGATTACATTAAGAGGCTTTGTTGTTCTTCGTTCTTTACTGGAAGGAAGTCAAAGTTGCCTCTATGGCTATTCTTTAGTTACTTGTATTCCTTAAAAACATCTCCTGGGACTATTTACTAAAAGTGTCTATGCTCTTAATTGGCCATGGAATAAAAGCTAGCATAGTTTGCTTACCGTTTGAGGTGGCAATATTTATAAGCTTGGGAAAGCAATGCTGATTGTTGGTCCTGAAACTTCTGCTGTGGTGGGCCCCAGATTCTGTTGTGTCATCTCCACCAAAACTTGGCATCATCATGCTTTGTCTACCCGTGCCTTCAGCTTGTAAAACTGCATAGAGTAATTGTCCAAGAAATTGCTGAAAGAATCAAAATGATAAAAGTGAATGATCTCATAAAGAATACATTTATGGGGCAAAATGATGTATTATTTTATGAAATTCTCATTTGTCCCTTGTCTATTCTATACAAAACATGTCTAAGAACTGTAGCAGCTGTGTTAGGTGTTCCTGAACAAAGACTAATACTGAAGAATGTAAAGCAATGAAGTACATGCTAATATCCTTTCCTTATTGATCTGTGCTGAGACAAGAGACTTGGAGGAAGCAGAGCATTTCTGGGGAGAGAAGCCATAGATTGGAGTGGGGAGAAGACCAAAGCAAGGACCTTGGTTATTAGGCTGCCTGCAGGGATCTGGATATGAGGCGAGGAGAGAAATACCTCAGAAGTGGAATAAAGTGAGGAACATTCAACACCTGAAATTGGGCTTTGGAGTTGGATAAACTTGGATTCAAGTCCTGACTTGACCTTTTTCTAGTGGTGAGACTTTGGGCAAGTCATATCTATTTTAGTCTTATTTTCCAGCTTCAAACAGGGATAAGAATACAACTGGTTCATTAGAATTATTGTCAGAATTAAATGATATATGTAAAGTGCTTTGTACAACATGTACCTTAAAGATACTGCTCAATAGGGATGTAACATTATCCTTTAAGTTTAATAAAATAAGAATCAGGTGGGAACATCCCAGTCATGGAGGCTGGCATTACAGCTGGGACCCCATGCCCTGGAGGGCTTGAGGGAGGAAATCCTATCTCATATTATTTCCTTTGTTTAACGCTTGTTCCCTGATTCCTGCTTCTCCCTTCAACTCCTCATGGATTTAGGACCAGGACAAACTCACCTGAGAATAAAACATTAAACTATTCTGCTTTTGCCTATTTGACCCCCCTGGTCTAGTAGCAGGACTGACTTCAGATCTTATACTGAGAATAAAGTCGACCCACGGGAGTCTCCAGAAAAAAGGGCAGGGAGTCAGGCAGGAAAGTACCGGCAATAGATGGTCTGAGAGGCCTTTTAAAGGGGGGAGGGAAGCTTACTAATAGCTCATAGGTATCAGTGAAAGAGGAAGAAGAGTCAAAGATGTGTGAACATTTTCTAGCCTGAAAGGGATGGAATAGTGAAGACCAGGATTCTCACCATAGCATTCCCACACATCCTTCTGCTCTTAGAATTGGAATAGCAGTTAAAGCACGCCTTCACCTAGTTTACCACACTACAGTTCTTAATACTTTGTTTTCTTTTGGGAAGACCTCTCTCTGTTCCTTTTCATTACTCATTTATTATGCATTTACATGAAATGACTCCCCATAGCATTCAAGATTGCTATTAGCAGTAGCCAATGATTTTTTACAAATTGTCTCTGACACAAATTGCTTTCAGAAAGAGATTGTATCTACTACTTCAAACTAATTTTGCAGAAAGGTTCCCTGGGAATAACTTTTTGATTGGACAATATTTCTCCAAACAATTCAAATTTCTGATACAAGTCATGTGTTGTACCTATTAATAAAAATAACTCATAGCTTCTGACATTCTAAAATTGTTTGTTATGATATTGATGGGCATTGTACTGTGAACTTTACATGCCACGTTCCCATTTATAGACAAAAAATCAAGTTTAGAGAGATGAGATTACCAACAGCTGCTTGGAAGCAGAGAAGAAACTTTGCTCTAAGTTTTGTGCCCTGGGCATGCAAGTCCTGAGGTTTCACAGCAACTTGACAGCGGTTCTGTAAAGACACAGGCTGAATCTTCCTGGATGTCCATTTTACCATACTCTCTAGATGCAGACTTATAATACTACATAAGCATTTATTGCTATCATGTCCAGACTCATTAGCTTGGAGTATAAATAATGTCATCCTACACCAGAACCCCAGAGTGTAACAATTCTGAGATCCCCACCTGTCAGGATATCAGGACTTTTTTGCTGGCTTTTCTGATATGTTCACAGGCCTCAAGGAGGGATTACTTGGGTTCAGACAGCAACCCTCTATGCTCTTTCCTTTCCTTTAGTTAATGCAGCTCTCAGATGTTCTCTCCTGATAATGGTCCTGGAGGTTGGGTATCTAAGAACCTGGCCATCTCTGCAGCTCAGCGGCCTGAGCATAGATGCAGCTGCGTTCTGTCTGCCAGTCTGTCTGAGCTAGTTACTTCTACAGCCTAGTACTGTATGTATGGATACCCTGTTTTCTATGGATGCCCTCCCATGCTATGGGTTCAGGAGAGGGGGGTACTATTCTCTTCTTATGTACTATTCTTCCAAGCATCCCCAGATTCTTGACTGAGTCCAGGGCCTTTCTCCTTATGTAAAAGAAAATATTGGTCTCCCCAAGACATATTTCATCCCCTTTCCAGGCTGGTATGGGCAGCTATGTCCCAGAAGTGAAGTTTATCCAGCTCACTCACATACAAGTACCTGGAATGATCTGCTTTCCCAAATTACAGGATAATACAGATACAATTTATTAAAAGGTACACATTTTTCCTGTTTTTCAAATTGTCCATGTTCTGCATCCTTCATCTGATTTGTTCAAGAACTCTGGGCTTACTCCGTCCATAGGGATTAGGCCTTTCTCCAAATGTCAAGCAAAGAAGAACAAAAATCCAATGAATCCACTAGCACTGTCGGTTTGGATCCTGCCACCACCTACTGCTGTAGGACCCTAAACTCACAGGTGCTTGTCTAGGCACAGCAATACCGTTGCTGGCACAGGGCACAATGATGTTCTGTTCTTGGCCCCCAAGGTTACTGTTCTCTTAGTTTATGCTTCTAAAGTCAGCCAGCACTCCCCCAGACTTGACTCCCATCTGGTAATGAAGCTGGACCAGCTTTCAAGCCTCAGCCAAATTAATGCTAAAGCCAACCTTTTCCCACAAATGTCTGGGCCCAGTCTACCTTCCTTTCTCCTTACAGTGAGTTACCCTTGATTAACAGGGCCTTTGGTAGGCTTCCCAACCAGACCTTTGTTGGAGATACCTTAATCCAATAAGGATATTTAAAAAAATAATTTTGAACTTCAAAACCAGAAACAACTCATTAGTTCTTCAGGAAAGTTTTCAATTCCTTACCTTTTGGCTCTCCTTACAATGTTTGCATATTAGGGTGGTATAGCGACAAGGAGACTGTATTAAGCATCCATCACCACTGATTCCCAAAAGAAATGTGCTAACTCACCTTAGGTATCCCGATCTTAGGACAGCTTTGAGTGGCGTGCGGCTGATTGATCTCTGCCTGAGAAAACAGGACAAAGTTTTACGTCATTTAATGTCTGGCTCCCAACCTCATGCTCCAGTAACCATTTCAATGTGATTGACAGTGAAAACGTTCCTTTTATTTTTAAGGGAAAATTCCACACCTAAACTCCATTAAGATTTCCTACATTTTGAATGAATATATGTTGTCCATGGTTAGTTGATTATATAGATGTATTATGGGTTGTAAAGCAAAACTCATTATTTTTTATGAAATGTGAAATGGAAGGTATTTTAAGCCTGGGGTTAGCCATTATGTGTTGAACTCCCAGACCCATGACATTTAGAGGTATTCTGGGTGAAAATTGAGAACAACCCTAAGGCCCCAAGTGTAAAGACATTGTTACAGTATAGGTCTTATATTAAATGTTAAGAAACATTATTAGGTCCCAAGTTTAAAATTTTCATGTTACATAATACATATTAATAAAAGGTCACATTATTACTTCTCTGTAAGTGTGGTTAGTATAACCTGTACTCTTGTACATGCCCGAGACTATCAGATTTTACAAAGAAGTCAAACTGAAACAAACTCAACCAGTCAGAATTTAGTAATAACACACCAACATACAAAGAGTTTTTATGAAAGTATGGTAGCCAAAATATAATGTTGGCTGATATGATACTACATTAGCCAAACAGAGCAATTTTTAAAGGTAATGACCTATATTAAATGATTAACAATTAAGGATAGAAAAAGTGTATGCAAGGAAAAATATCAGAAAATATTAAAATGTGTTTCTAATTTTCCAGCATGACAGAGGGAAAAGTTTTGACAAATACAACTTGCCTTTTCTCCCACATTCTTTAGCTTTAGAGAGTGAGTGTATGAACTGACTCACACTAGTGGCCTGTGGGCCAAATCCTGATGACTGACATGTTTTCTTTTGCCAGCAAAAAATTGTAAATGTTTTGAATAAATTGCCAACATTTTTAAAATTGTGAGATGAAAAAAATTCCTGTTTCTAAAAGAGAAAAAAAGAATTGGCAGCAATTCTGTAGGCAGCAATTCTATGAGTCCCCATTGGAATCACCACTCTGCATGACTCAAGGAGATGCCATTCACATGGATTCCAAGTGAATGATGGTCCCAGACTTGCACAGCACTTTGGTCCTCAACAACTCATCTAGCTTTAATTATTCATTTATGTCACTTAGACAACTCATGTTTAGGACTTTAGACACCATAAACTGTGTACAAACAATCATTATCATTCTTATTTTCCTTATGGAAATCATCAATGTCTAAGTGGAAGCTCATAGAGAAGAATCAAAGAGGTGTCAGAATCAGTGAATCACCACAGAGATGTTTTAGGATTAGTTAAAATAACAAGCAATTCATTTGGTGAAAAGAATGGTTATTAGAAAGCCTCAAATAAGAATGGATTCAAAAATAGCAAGCAGGGAGGGAGGGAACTATAGAGGTATTTTTCAGAATAGGCAGGTAAGGAATGACCACAGTTGTGTACCAATAGATATTATTTCAAATCCAGGAAAATAATTGAATTCTGGGAGGTCTGTCTGTAGAGAAAGAGAACTAGTAACAGGACTGGGCCAAGGAAGAGATTCTTTAATTCTGAGAAACAAGTAAGGATTCCCCCATCCTCAATAAGTCAGTAATTGAGAAGGCAACAAGTTGAAGTTTAGTTGCTGGTATTGCTATGTGTGCTAGAAACACTGTTATATATTGGAGTGAAACCAAAATCAAGGCAAATCTGGTGCTGAGCTCCCCAACTAGAAATCATGGGTTCACTGAATTATATGCCTGATCAGGAATGGGACCGGTCAAACCCAGGAGCTAAGATCACACACTACACATAGAACCTGAGATGAAATGTATTCAGCTGTGGGAGTTGGACTGATATGAAACAAAGGGTCTAAAAAACCATTAGAATCAGACTACAGGTAAAGTGCTGATGATGCTTAATGTCCTGAAATACATTGTGAGAGAAGAATAGCCAACATTCTCTAATTCAATTTGGAGAGTTGAATGGTTTTTTTAAATCACTCAATACATTTCTTCATGTCCTCATTGAGTCAGTCCTGGTGAATTAAATATAGAAGCATGGGTCAAGAGTTTTCTTAAGTTTTTTGAATCTTTCACATCCAAATTTAATCATCCTTCCTTATTAAGTAAACAAAAAAGTGTTCCAGATGCTATCTTGTACATACCCATGCTTTGCTAGGAGTCACAGAGCTGGATCCAGTGGCACAAAAAGTGCCGAGAAGATGGAGCAGCACGACAGCATGATTCTGAGCAACTGAAAAGGCAATGGAAAATGCACAGCAAAATCTTAGCAGTAGGTTCTCCATCTGGTACTGATTTTACAGTTGCATTTCCTAAAAACTCAGCAAAGTGATGAAGTGAATGAGGCAATGCTTCTTTCTTTTATTCTTGTATTATTATTTATTGATTACTGCATTATTTTCTTTTAAAACATAGATTATTTTACTGTTCAATTATAGTTGTCCCAATGTTTACTTTGTTGCTCACTCCTGCCCCATCCATCCCTCTGCTGGCACAGTCAATCCTTACCCTGTTGTCCATGTCTATGAGTCCTTTACACTCGTTCCTTGACTAGACCCTTCTCTTCCTTGCCTCATTATCCCCCTGCCCTCACCCTTCTGGTTGCTGTCAGTTTGTTCCTTATTTCCATGTCTTTGGTTCTATTTTGTTAATTTGTTTGTTTTGTTCAGTAGGTTCCACTTATAGGTAAGATCATATGATATAAGCAATGATTTTTTTCATGCCAATCTAATTACTTAAGAAAAGATACCAGATACTTCTGTACTCATCCATATGATATTCCAAGGAATGCATGACTAACTAGAATAAACTGGACAGCCACAGAAGGGCCTGGTCCTAAAATTTGAGTTAACCATGAAAGTGGAGCAAAATAAAAGAAACAGCTTTAAATTCTATTTTAAATGTTTATTCATGCATAATAAAAAATAATAGTGGCAACTATTATTACTCTTACTTATTATTGTCCACACACTGAATATGCACTAATACTCTGCGTATCATTTAAATATCAATCACCGTAGATTAACTAATTGAAGAGTTTTCTGGGTAACAACCTGGAATCTGATTATAAATTAATAATCTGCTGGATTTCTGGGGTGGATGGGAAGGGAGTGACATGGGGGAAGGTAGATTTGTCTTGGAACTTCAGTTGGAACCATTTTGTTTACTTTTGTTCAAAGGCATCATCCAAGAATTGAAAATGAGGCAACAAGCAAACAAACAAAAAACAGCAGCACTTATTTTTCTACTATTTTATAAGGAGACTTGAACAGATTCACCTAAGGAAATGTATTCAAATGTATTTGGTCCAGAATTAGTGAAGAGGCAATGTTACATGTTAATTTGTACAAATGCAAATCATTCTGTCCAGTTGCAGAGATAAATACTAAGGGACAGTGTTTCCTTGTAGCATTTGTACCTTTTAGCAAATTCATTTCATCATCCTTTTGTGTAATTACAACTCTTCATTTTCAAATTCTATCTTTCTTGCCAGCCTTACCATTTTGCTGGTTCACTTATTAATTAGTAAGTTGAATATAGCATTTACAATGTTTATTCTATATCTGCATGAGTGTCACGTTCTTAACATTTGGGAACTGCTAACAGCTGTGCTGGAGACAGGGCCATTGCTGCTGTTCCCGAGACCAGGCAATGCCTGCTGAGCTTGCAGTCCTGCTGAATACTAGTTACCGGTCTTGCCATGGATTCCGCTGAGGACCGGAGCTGACGGCAGCTGCTGCTCAGTGCACCACCAGAAGCAGAACAGTAATAGCTTCGCTCTTCCTCCCAACGCCCCAGTGTTCCGCAGAGCCAGCAGAGCCTCCTTTTGCACAAGGTAACTGAAAAGATTGGCAAAAAAGTTGAGAAAATTTGTAGATTTATTGCTAATTATGATATCAGGGAAGAGGACAAAAAAAAAAAAAAAGAGAGACAGAGATGAGAGCTAAGAGGCAAATCACTTGGCATGAGAGGAAGAAACACAGATGGAAGGTGGTGCTAAAAACAAAACAAAAACTTACATCATCAACAAGGTACATATGATTATAAATCCCATTGTACAGGAAAGGCAGGTGCAGATAAGTAACTCGTCTAAGATCACACAGCTCTGACGTAGCAGAACTGGAGTTTGGGAGCAGGCTTCATTCTAACATTGACTTTTTAACTATTATGTTATATTCAGTTCCTAATAAGGTAGGGGACAAACTGGAGTAGTTGGCAACGCAATTACTCCATCAAGAACTGACTAAGCCAGGGTGATGGGGACTCTGGAACCAGCAATACTGGAAGTCAGAGCAAGTTGGTAAACATTGATGGCCTCCAAAATGTCCCTACCCATTAGTTGAAACTCAGGTTTTAATCTCAAACCTGAGAGAAATTAAGAGGAAATGAAGGGAAAAAATACCCACCTAGATTCAGTCACAGACTAAACCAAGAGCTCTGGATGAGCTAGGGCACAGAAGAGGTAAGAAAACCACAGACTGGGTCAGGGCTAAAAGATCTAGTTAACTAACTGAAGTTCATCATGGGAACGCTAAGGGATATCATAATTGCATGTTAGCTGTTTGTTTTTAATGCCCTGTCATTCTGTAGTGATTAAGGACACAATGTATGCAGATGAGTGTTTACTCTCCCAAAAGAATGGAAATTAAAGGCTTGCCTGTCATTTACCTGGTTTCTGTTAATATAAGAACCTGGAGAGAATGAGCTTGAATCAAAATACAGGAGAAAGCCTGCCTACCCATTTTTAAATTCAATCTAAGAGAAAACTTATCAAAGATATCCCTTATAACTTATTTATCATTCCTTTACTCATTAATTCACTTACAAACATAAATTAACTGCCGAATTAAAGATCGGGAATACAAAAGTGAATCAAACTCCTTCCTTGTCTTCATATACTTACCACTCAAAGAAGAGTTTAATATGTGTAGGCAGAAATTTGCAATGTAAAGCAGGATTAAATACACAAGAAAAGAGAAGAGAAGAAAATTCTCAAATTATCATTGAAAGGTGACAGGGGTTTATGAAAGAGGCTGCTTTGTTAATTAAAGCAGGGTCATAATACTATTTAAATGATACTTGTATGTTTCCTTTTTAACTTTTATAATATGTATTTTGAGAACATTAGTGTAATATGGACGTACCACTATTTAATAGCTCTTTTTGTGCTTTTAAATGTATATCCCCTGCCCACTATCCAACACACACACACACACACGTGCACACGCACACACACAGTCACACACATTTGTATTTGAACTTAAAATGTCTGGATGTGCCCTCAGGGTAATATTATGTGGAATGAAGTGGGAAGAAAGATGAACAGATCTTGTACTATTTACTACTATTTTGATTGATGTTTTTAGGACAAGCATGAAATATCTTTATAATAAATTGACTTTCATAAACAATACCTCCCTTTTTCCCAGATCAAAATGATTTTGACAGGGAGAACACAGTAGAACTGGGGACTGAGGAAAAGAAGCAGCAGATAGTGCACAGTTTTGGAGCAAAGAGTTGGAGTACTTGAGGCTAATTGTGTTGGGCCCTAAATGATTGAGAACTCAAAAATCTTTTGGCTGCACACAACAGAAAACTGAATTTAATCTGTCTTAAGCATGAAGACAACTCTTACTATACGAAATAATTGGAAAGTCAAGGGGAGATGTCTTTTTTCAGGCAAGGCTGAATATACTTCTGTCTTTATCTCCAGCCTCTAATTTTCTCTAGCTGGGCTTATTTTCAGGCATGAAAATAGACCTGGCAGCCCCAAGCTAATATGCTATTAGGTTAGGATCCCAAGAGGAAGAAAGTGTTTCATTTCCCCAAATTTTTGCAAAAGCTTCAGAGCCAGTTCTCTCTAGCCTGACTTCAGCCATGTGCCCTGGTGACGAATCACTGGTCCTAGGATATCTGAGGGTCCTAGGATGTCTGAGGGCTAGGATATCTGTCTGCCCCATTTTCCTAGTTTTAGGGCATTTCCTCTGAGAATGGGGAAGGAGCAAAAAGTGAAGAGGAAATACTCAAGGCTATTATTAGGAGAAGGGGGATAGGTATAGAAAGGAAAACACAACAGAAAAGCCATGCTAAGGGATTTGCAGATGTGAGTGAGGAATGGGAGAAAGAAGTCTTTTTTAAAGTCCTTAGTGTGAGTGAGAAATGAATGCATCTAGCAGGTAACGAAGCACAACTGAAGTGTGGGGAAATGGCTGGCTCTCCACATGAATGACACAAATGACCTCAGGGACCATAGGAGATGATGAGTTATTTATAAGAAAACATTGTTCTGGTTGTTTTAAAAAGAATGGAATAAAATTCCATGTTGCAAGGCATGGATGCAAATCTCCAAAGTAGCTAATTTGCTCATAAGATCCTTCACTATTGGGAGAGTAATAAGAAGAAATGTTCCCATTTGTGTGTGCAGATGACTGAAAGACCCCCTTTTCTTTATATTAATCAGAATGTGTTCTATTTGCCCATGAGAAGCAGCTTCTCTGAATAATTTTCTTCCTTTTTAGTTCTATCTCTTGCAAACTCATTCCCCTCTCCCACCCCTATTATCAATTCATTGATGTGACATTATTTTTGCTGCATAATGCAGCGGATTTTTAAGTGAGTATGTGCTTCAATTTGTCATCGCCTTTTTTGGCTGTTTTTGAGCTCATGTCTCTGTCATCTTGGGTTCAGTTTTGGGTGGACTCTTCTCTGTTTCTTTATGCTGGTTTCCACACTGGCAGCAGCTTTGCTGAAGGGGCCTAAGAATTGTGTGTTCGCTAAATCATTTCTTATAAGTAAGTGTGCCAGAAAAATCTGAGATTAAAAATACCAAACATAATTGTGAGATGGAATTTGGGCTATCCACTGCTTGCCATCTCCTTATCCCTGCCACCAGCTACTACCTCATCAGACATCATAATGGCATATTTTTACTACTCATTATAGTTTAGAATATATAAAATATCATCCATTACCTAAATTAATGATAGGGAAATGACTACACAAGCTCACATATTTTCATTCTTCTTTGCCAGGATTTTCTTTCTAGATACCTTCTATGGAGGGGATGTGGGATTGAATGACATGAGCTTTAAGATTCCTTTCAACATCTTAAACACTGATATTCTGACATAATTATGAGTCTATCAATTTACATTAAAATCTAGTTTTACTTTATGCCTTGGTGAACAACCTACAACAGCCTCTCCTTACTCAAGTGTTACTATTTTTTGTTTTTTTAAATTATAACATAAAATGTTTGTTGGAGTTTCATGAATAGTCAAGAATAAAAAAACAAATTTTGCTTTGTAGGCTACTATCCTTTACTTTTTAGTCATATTCCTATACAAAGTGTTGTCAAAGATGCTAGTATGTAGTAATGCTCCTTGTCATTAATTATAAATGGCAGAGGGTGCCACCCAGCATTTTATATGCTATTATATTTGACCTCAGGTCTGGTTCCAACTTGGTTTTTACCAGATGGGTAGCTTTGGACAAGTAGTAACCTCTCTAAGCCTCAGTTTCCCCATGTGAGAAAAAGTAGTTACTAATACTTAGCATACCTGGCAGGATATTCTGAAGGCTGATCACAAAAAAAAAAAAAAGTAGATTAAAGGATTTTGATAAATTATAAACTACATATAATTTAAAATTATAAAATATATACAGCTATAGGACAAGGTTTCAATGAGGGCCATAATTTCTTTAAGGGCAAGTACTCGGTCTGTTTTTTGGTTTTGTTTTGTTTTGTTTTTAATAGTGACTGACATAAATATTCGTAAATGAATGAATGAATGTCCCAAACTACTTAACACTAGGCCAGTTATTGGTTTGTGTCCCCTAAAAGATATGTTGAAGCCCTAACCCTGGGACCTCAAAATGTAACCTTATCTGGAAATAATGTCTTTGTAGATATCATCCAGTTAAGATAAGGTCATACTCAATTAGATTGGGCCCTATTCTAAGGACTTGTGTTCTTATAGTACAATGGAAATATGGATTCAGAAACAGTGAGAAGACCACATGAAGACAGACAGAGATTGGTGTGATGCATTAACAAGCCAACAACTGCCAACAGAAGCAACCATTGGAAGCTAGGAGAATCAATAAAGGACCCTGTTCCCTAGAGCCTTCAGAGAAATCATGGCCCTGCCAAAAGCATGATTTCAGACCTCAAGCCTATGAGAGAAGACATTTCTGTTGTTTAAGTCACCCAGTTTGTAGTACTTTGCTGTGGTAGCCCAAGAGAAATGGATTCATCCAGAATCCTGAATAGTGTGGTACATGTCTGTAATAATATAGGGGATCACTGCTTGATCTCAGTCTTCATATTTAGAAATTTTATTTTGGAGAATTTGATTTACTTTGATGTATTAATGCATTAACTGTTATAATAAAATGTCTTTATTATTATAAAGGAAAACAGTAATATCTATTAAGCATTTTTAACAATTATTCTGTCTTAGGCAATACAATCATAAACCCACACAATTGTCTAAATCTTCTTTTTCTGCCAATCATTTTCATCTAAAGCATTTCTGAACATATGCTACTTAGATGTTAATAGACCTATAAAAGACATGTAGTTGATCACTGCTCATGTTATATTTTTAATTATTTGACCTTTATAAAAATAAATATTCTTGTTTGTCATATGCAACTCTCTGAATACAGTGTCATTTGCATAACTTGGACAGTTAATTACTATTTGTCTGTAGAGTTTAACCTTGATGTGTCAGTGGGGTATGGTGCAATTTTACCATCTCAAAACACTAAATGAGCATAGATTTGAAGTCTGGGTTAGCCTTCTAAGAGAGACCACTTTTGGTCCGCAGATTTTGTGCTGTGGGGCAATATAACCAGTGATCTATGTTGTGGAAATCACTGAATCAAAATGAAGGCATTTGTTGTTAAGAAAACTTTAAGCCCCATATGAAAAATTTTGTAATCATTATTGAGATAACAACCTTCCTCTTTTTCTCATAAAAAAATGTACCTAGATTCACAGCCATGCTTATGAGGTACTCCCAACTTTTCAGTTCAGCCTTTTAATAGGAATACATACTTTTTATTTGAAAATCCCCACTGAACAGTTTCCTCTTTGCAAAGCACTTCCGAATTATTACACAAATATAAAAAGTTCTCCACAGGTTCATCATAGGACAGAATTTATAAAAACTTGTTCTATTTCCTATATTCAGAAATTTCAAATATGCCAAGATTTGCCATAAATTAAGCATTATTTTAGATTTCTATAATTTCCTTACTTTCTTTGAAATATGTGCTACAAGCCCTGGCTGGTGGCATGGTGGCTAAGGTGTTGGCATGCAAACCCAAAGATCACTGGTTCAATTCCCAGTCAGGGCAACATAACCAGGTTGCAAGCCAGGTCTCCAGCCAGGTCCATAGTTGGAGGCAGGTGAAAGGCAACCATACATTGATATTTCTCTCCCTCTCTGCCTCTTTCCCGTCCCCTCTCTCTGGAAACATTAAATAAAATATTAAAAAGAAAGAAAAAGAGAGAAAGATGTGCTATAAATCTTGCTCTGATTCCTTTAGTTTTTGATATATTTTTATTTGAATAGTGATTCTATTCTAGCTTTTTCCATTCAATAAACAAAGCATGATGATTTGCTAAAATTAGAATAAAGCTTTCTAAAATTTTCAAAATGCCTGAAGTCATACAAAGTTATTTTTGTTGTTTTTCTTAATGTGTACAAGTGTCAGCCTAGTGTAATGGCATTTTATTTTAAATTTTTGTGCACAGGAATGTCACAGATCTGCTCCAATATATTAGTTTCATTTTACAGGACTCAGAAAAAACAACAAGGCACATGTGAATATATGGGCTGACCCAAGTAAACTCCTCCATTAATAATATAGCAAATTACTGCTTTTTTTTGTCCCAACAAACATCAAATAACAGTAAGGCTTTTTCTTTTCCATGTTATTTTGGCATTATCTGTTTACATATGCCTGGAACTCCAGATATTGCATTTGTGCAAAACCAATAAAAAAGGGGCAAGGACAATATCAGGATGGGGAAAGTATTTTATAATTTACTAATATGAGCATTGGTTTCTTACATAATAAAAACAAAAACTGCTTTAATAATATTTGCTGAAATATTATCATTCAAAGAAACACTTTCAGCATTCATATTTTGGCAAGAGAACTATGAAATATGTCTTGGAAACTATTAGAACAGTACCTCTGATATAATAATTTTTTACATTTTGTTCTATCTCACCAATGCTAAAATAAATGAAATACTATTTTATTTTCTTATTTTTGGAATCATATCAATAGATCAAAGAAATTGAAGATGTTTTGATAAAACCATCATTCTGCCTGAAAAAAAAAAGATTATATCCCTGGTAAATTTCTTTAAAAATCATTAAAAGTTAGAACACTAGATTTTTAAAATTTATAGACTTTGAAGTAGAACAAAAATTTTAACTCATCTGATCACAAGAGTATTTGTGAGAGATGTTAAATAGATGTGGTTTTAGAAGATATTTTTTGTTTTGCTTATGAGAACTTTTTCTTTTTCTTTTTTTTTTTAAAGATTTTATTTTATTATTTTTAGAAAGAGGGGAAGAGAGAGAGGCAGAGAGGGAGAGAGACATCAATGTATGGTTGCTTTTCACCTGCCTCCAGCCACAGACCTCACTGGAGACCTGGCTTGCAACCTAGTTATGTTGCCCTGGCTGGGAATCAAACCTGTGACCTTTGGGTTCACAGGCCGGCACCTTAGCCACTGTGCTACCAGCCAGGGCCAGAGAATTTTTTCATTAAACTGTCTATCCTTAAGTCACCTCTGTTTCACTATTTCTGTTGATTTTCTATAGATATGACTACTTGAAACTTAAACTGCTAAGAGCAAAAAGGCATAGAAAAGGCAAAGTCAATTTTTATTTATTTTATTTTTTTTTTGTTTTTCTTTATTTTTTTAAAATTTTATTGTTGTTGTATTACATTCATCCCCTTTTGCTCCCCTCTGTCCCCCTCCCCACCCACCCACCCATTCCCCTCAAAGTCAATCCCCCCTGTTGTCCATGTCCATGGTTCCTTTATACTAGGTTCTTGTCTAAGCTGCCCCCCTTTCTTGCCTCTGCCTCCCCCCTCCCCCCAACCCCTTTTCCCCTGACCACTGAAGGCCTATTCCTTGTATTCATATACTTGGTTCTGTTTTGCTTGTTGTTAGTTTTGCTCATTATTGTTCTGTAATGGGTGAGATCATATGATATTTGTCCTTCACTGACTGGCTTATTTCACTAAGCATAATACTCTCCAGTTCCATCCATGTTGTTGCAAAGGGTACAAGTTCCTTATTTCTTTCTGCTATATAGAATCCCATTGTGTAAATGTACCAAAGTTTTTTGATCCAATCATCCACTGATGGGCACTTCGGCTGTTTTCCAGCACTTGGCTATTGTAAATAGTGCCGCTATGAACATAGGTGTGCATAGGTTCTTATGAATTGGTGTTTCAGGATTCTTTGGGTATAGTCCAAGTAGTGGAATTGCTGGATCAAAAGGCAGTTCCACTTTTAGTTTTTTAAGGAAACCCCATACTGTTTTCCACAGTGGCTGCACCAGCCTGCATTCCCACCAACAGTGTTCACTACTTTTCCTACAAACACTCCATAGTATTTAGTGTATATTACCTTATTAATTTTTAATATTTTTAAAATGATGATCACAATGGTTCAAACACTTTGGATTTGTTGTTACAATAAAATAAGTGAGACTCAAATTAATACTCAGGATTATTAGCCAATGGTTCAGTTCCCTGTGTCCTTTTTCCTTTTGCAATATAGTTGATGGAGCCATCATTAATAAAATTAATGAATTGAAGATGAGCTACTTCAAGAGGTCATTTTCTCAAGAGAGACAGCGGAGGTAAGAAGACAATTCAGAACACGTTCTGTCTCCTGCCTTTTCCAACATTTTTACCCCAGTGAAAACAGGTTCAAAGCATATGATGGACAATTTTGAAGGAGATGCACATAACCATGGGACAGGCAGAAGAGCAGGTATGATAAAAGCAAAGGGGCTATTTTTGCAGAAGCACAGGGTTGGGGCAGGTAAAGGCTGGGGGAAAGAGCTTCAAAAACTAAGTACCCAAGACAGAATCATAGCTTGCTATTTACTAAGCATATGACTTTGGGTAAATTCGTTATGCTTAGTTTTCTAATCAGCAAACACCTACCTTGCAGTGTTGTTGTTAGGATTAATGGAATGATGGATGTAATAATGACCTGACATATAGTAGGTAAGCTATATACTGATAACAGGTGAGCTGCTAACCACTGATTTTATCTTTAGAGGATTTTTCCAGCATTTTCTTCCTTCCTTCCTTCCTCCCTCCCTCCCTCCTTCATTCTCTCTCTCTCTCTCTCTCTCTGTTCCTTCCTTGGTATTTTTGTCCATTTGTCCTTGGCATCAAATAGTATAAAAAAAAAAATCAGTTTCAGGGGAGTTAATCCAACCCTAGACAAGACACTCTCAGTGGTATCTGGGTCACCCAACATCCACTTACATTATAATACTGTGGGTCATAAATATTTTACCAATTAATGCAGTTGGGACTGAGCCAGTCTCTATAGTCATTAAATCAAGTCTGTTTGGTTTGGTCAGAAAGCATTACTTGACATACTTGTGCAAAATAAATTTTGCATGTGTTAATGATGTAGTGAGAAGCCAGAAGTTTTAAATTATTCGTATTTAAAATTCTAAAAATAATGAGTCCTTCCATTAAAAAAAAGCAGATCCTTTGGTGAATTTCTGTTAACATTTGACATTTAGATCTATAGTTCTACTTAGCATGAACAAAGTTTCCAAGCACCAACCTCCTTTTTCCCAAGTCTATGATAACTAAGGGTAGTCCTTCAGAGCTACTTGGGTGCAATTTTAACTGATAAGTAATGGGGCATGAAGAGGAGATAGGAAATTAGGTCTAGGAGACACCAGGATCAATGCAGCAAAGAGATTTCAATTTTCCTATCTAGCTACTATTTGGAAAGATAATGGGGTTCTTTTGAGTTTCTGGATAAAGGGATTTAGAGTGGACTAATTTCTGGGGGCTATATGTCCAGCTCTATAGTAGAGATGGCACCAGGATCCATTAGAGCTTATGGTCTGTAAATAAAGCAGGTGTTTCTGAGAGTCCATAGCTTAGGAAATACATCACTAAACAGATTTTCTTCCTCTAATTCATTGATTTCTCCACTTCATTTATAGCCAACATTCCTTACCCTCCTTCACCTCCATAATTATCTAGCATGAATTCCACAGCCCAGAATCACAATCAGCCCCTCACCCTTCTCCAATCACATGTCCCTGACAAAACCCCATCCTGAATGAACTATCATTCATTCAGCTTTGTTGAACTTTCGCCAGAGCAACTAAGTAGATGCCAGAGAAAAACTACTGCCCTAGGATGACTTATATTGTTTACTTGTGTCAGCTGAGTCCTTGACACTGCCCAGAAACCTGCTCTTCCCACAAGCTTGATCTTCCATCCATAGTAACCATCAATTCATACCTCCTTAATTCTTCTTCGATCTCCTCTTACCATTGCTCTTTTCTGGTACTGACATTGTCTAAGACATCCTAGAGAAGATAGAAGTTTATCAGGTAGGAGTTTCCTTACACTTTGTCATCAAATTCTACAGTGTTATTTTCTATTCCACTTTCACTCCCTTTTCCTGGACAGCCGCTGTTATGGGCCGAATTGTGTCCTCCCAAAACTCAGATGTTCAACTCCTAACTGCCAGTACCTAGAATGTGACTATAGTTGGAAACAGTCTCTAAAGAGGTAATGAAGGTAAAATGAGATAACATGGGTGGGCCCTAATCCTATATGAATGATGTCCCTTTCGGAGAAGAGAATTAGACCATAGAACAAGGGAAGACAACATGAGAACACAGCCATCTGCAAATCAAGGAAAGAGACCCCAGAAGAAAACAAACCAAACCTACTGATACCTTGATTGTGGACTTCTAATCTCCAGAGCTGTGAGAAAATAAATTTCTGTTTTTTAAACCACCTAGTCTATGGTATTTTGTTGTGGCAGCCCTAGAAAGTTAAATAGCATCATTCAAAATTCAACTTAACTTTGAATGTATCTTTCTAAACAAAAACCCAATCTAAATTAGGCTTCATTATTATATTTTAAGTGGGCTGTATTTTTCTTCATAGCATTTATCCTAATTGGCAATGATATATTATTTGTTTATTGTCCATCTTCCTTACTAAATTTTAAGATCTGGGGTGAAGGCAGGGTGAGAAGATGACCTTTTTCCCTCTAGTATATTCCCTTAAATTTACTTAGTATAGACAATTGGCATTTTTAAAAAAAGAGTTTATTTATTATTTTTAGAGAGAGAGAAAGGGAGAGATGCAGAGAGGGTAAGAGATATCAATGTATGTTTGCCTTTCACCTGCCTCCAGCTACAGACCTAGCTGGAGACCTGGCTGAAGACCTGACTTACAACCTGGTCGAACCAGCGACCTTTGGGTTCACAGGCCGATACCTTATCCACTGCACCACCAGCCAGGGCTGATAATTGGCATTTTATTAGAGTTTTCTCAAGTTTATGAAAAACATAATTCAAGACAAATTTCTAGTTCTCCTTTCAACCAGTTTTTACTTTTAAGACTTTTGCATAGAAATTATAAAACTGGTTCTCACTAGGACAATGTCTGTGATTCACTGCTATATTCCTAGTACTTAGCACTATACCTGGTACATAGCATTTGAGCAATAAATATTTGCAGAAAAAAGGAAATGAGCAAAGAAGGAAGAAAGAAAAAAAAAGGGAGGTTAAAGGGAGGGGAAGTAGCTGTGACTGTAAGGAAAATCCATTAAGCACCATAAAGTCATCTCAGATACAGCTGGTCAAAGGTGAGTAGACACCTTTCCATCCAGGGTTTTTTTTTAAACTTGGAGCCTGTGGTCATGGATCAATTGAGGGACTTAAAGTTTTATCAGGTAACTGGTTATTTCTGTTTTTTCACTTCTGGACATGTTATAATTTATTAAGCATTGTTATGATTGATTAATATTATGGGTCAGCTTGACTGTATGATCAAATGCCCAGACATCTGGTTAAAATGTTGTCTGTGTGTGTCTAGGAGGCTGCTTCTAGACGGGATTAGCATTTAAATTGGTAGCCTGAGTAAAGTAGATTGCACACTAGAGTAGGAGACCCCTTGCTCTCACTGATTGTCTGCACTGGGACATCAACCTTCTGCCTTCAGACTTGGACTGAGGCTGGAACTTACATGACTGTCTCTCTTTGCTCTCCAGCTTGCTGACTACACACCGGGGTCTTCTCAGACTCCATAGCTGCGTAAACCAATTTCTTAGAGTAAATCTCTTTGTATATCTCTATAGTGTTATTATCTATGGATAATATATCTATATTATTATTACTATTATTATTTATTATATATATTTAATAAATAAAATATTGTTCTGTTTATCTGGAGAACTGAGACTAATACAGGCACCTGGCAGATTATTCATGGACTTTTCAAAGTGAAAGAAACTTAGAAAACATTTCACTCCTCAAACTAATTCTTACATTGTAATAGTCGTCTCAGTGAGTGAACCATCTTATTGTTTGAGACAGATTGTGGAAAGGCGGTGTTTGCCAATGCAACAAATGTTCTTGGAAATTGTATGTGGAATGTCCCATGTATGCATTTCCATATGTGCATCTGTACATTTCTCCATAGTGAAGCTATGGTTTTCATCATTTTCTTTTTTTATTGTTATTCTGTTACAATTGTCCTAATTTTCCCCATTTGCCCTCCTCTGTCCATCCCATACCCCACTCCCACAGGCATTTCCCACACTGTTGTCCATGTCCATGGGTCATTCAAACATATTCTTTGACTAGTCCCTTCCCCTTCTTTAATTTTTTATTATGAATATTTTAAAACACATACATATTAGAGAGGATGATATTATATAATACCCCAGTTTCAATAATTATCAACTCATAACCAATCTTATCATATCCTCACTCCTTCCTCCATTATTTTGAAAAACATCCCAGGCATCATATCCTTTCATGAATAAATACCAAACCGCTAGTTTACAAATACATTTTTAGAACACAATCCTCTACTGATTTGAAGATTGCCTGTACTTCCACCTTGACTTGAATAATGGATTTATTAATTATCTATTCTCTTTTCCTTGTGGACATTCTTCTGTGTATGAGAAATAAATAAATCACTCTGACAACCACTTAGCCACATTCTTCTATTTATGTGGTCTTTTTGAGTAGAGTCATATTTCGACTAAGTATCTGACTTTGGGCAAGATTTTAGCTCTTTGTCTTTCAGTTTCTTCATCTATAAAATGGGAACATGTTTGAGATTGTGCCTGAGACATGCACTAAATGAGGCTGAAAGTAATAATAAAATAATAATTATTATTTTTATTAAATGTGAAAACTAGAGCTATGTCAGATTGGGGAGGGGACTGGTCCCTTGTTCCTCTCTGCATATGGCTGGCCCTTCTGCTGGAGTCTGCCAATTAGCTAGCCTTGAAGCTCATCTTACCTCAGAGCCCTGGAACACTGAGCCCAGGAGTGGCCACCATAGTGGCCTTGTGCAGACTTGCATTGCCTTTAGGTAGACTGACTCTTTGTTCTAAGGTACATACAGCTTCCTTTGTTCCAAAGCTGTATATAGGATGCCCTTGCTGTAAGACAGGTTCGAGCTACAGTTGGACAGGGTGGACACATTGTGGGTGGAACACCAATATCCTCATGAGCCACCTGGTCTTTTGGTCATTAGCCTACTGTGGCTTGCAATAAAGCATGCCAACTCTCCTGAAAGCCCCGTGTAAGTCCGTGTATATCACCATGAGGCCTGCCCACCATCAGAATCTACTGGTTTGAAAGCTCTCAAAGCTCCAGGACCTGACAAGCTAGAATTTGCAGCTGGAAGTGATGACTTATCAGTGATTCTTGTAACTCCAACAGCCTAGTATAGAGTAAGTACTCAGAAAATGCCACCAAGAAGTATGACGTCCTCTTTTCATCTTAGAGAATGACGTGTTGTTCTATGCCTTTCTAATAGCCTTCTCCTGTGTTAAGGGGACAAGGGGTCAGATTGATCCTCTCTCTAAAGATTCAGGTAGAGTCTCAGGTCACATCTGGTGATAAATATGAAACAAGCTGATGGGTCCTGCCTACCGTCAATTATTTCAGGTCCATGTTTCTTATTGTTTCAAGGGATCCACAATAGGGTCTTATGTAGCTGCAGAAACAAGAACAAAAAGGAGAAATAAAGAAAAAACAATTCCATCTGTCAACTGATGATGAATGCTGTCCAAACCTGAGAACAAAACCTGAAGTGCTAATTCTATGCGCTGCTGATGCCTTTAATTATGCAACTTTGACAGATGGAAGTATCATTATGCAGTTTTTATTTAAGAAGCTTATGCGACTATAGTTTCTATGCCAAGGGTAATCAGTCGCATTAAAGAATTTGCCAGAAAGTAAACTCTACCTTATTTATAGTTTACTAGGTCCTAATTATGCTTCCTAAATGGATAGTCATATAACAAGGTAAACACAAAATATACATGACTGCAAATTACTATATACCCAGCAGTCATTTGTTAAAACCAGCATCCATTTCTAACCACATAATACTTTCCTGTCAATATGCAACATACACCTTCCAGATAATACCTTGTTGAGGCAGAATTTCAAAGATCTGAAATGTCTTTCCTTAGTCTTGGCTTCAGCAAGGCCTTCACAAAGTTACAGAATAATCATTGTTTGCCTTATAAATCTTCTTTGTGTAGTTCATACCTAAATGGGTTCATCTGGTTGCAAGAATTTTCACCAGCCCCCTGCTTGTTCCCTGAAGTGCTGCTTTTAATATTACCTGGATTGGTTGTTTCACTTAGCCCTGAAAGCCATCTTCTTAAGATAGTTTTAGTTTCTTTCCTCTCGTGTCTGTGCCTTGGTGATGTTCTATTCTGTTCATCTCCTCCCTAATCTCCTTACCACGGTCTTTTTCTGAAGAGCAGACCTCGACATAAACCCAAAGGAAACCTAGATGGATAATCTCTGGGTGATTACTAGCAGTGAGGGGTGTCCTGTCTTTTTGGTTCCATGGATGCCACTCAGTCCAAACCTTCGTCATCACCAAGGTATTGCAGTTCTAAGGCTAGAGCCCTTCACTTCTCTCCCCTCCTGACTTAACCTGCATTCTCTTGCCAGATGGAGCTTCTTAAAGCACAATTACACATTTCCCTTGCTTAAGAACCTTCCATGGGTCCCTTCAAATAAAGCCTGTCATTCAAGCTCTTCATGACCCAGCCCCTGTCAACCTTTCTACTCCTGTCCCTCTGTTTGTCAATGTTTACTCTCTGCTCTAAACATAATGATAGTTTACCATTACCTGGCTTCTTTCTTCTAATCTTCCATGCCTTTGCATGTCCCCATTTATCTGCCTTAAACACTTTTCCAAATCATCTTTATTTCTTTGAACCCTAGACTTCCTTTCCAGTTGAGGGGAGAGAAAACTCCTCCAGTCTGTTCACCCTCAATGCAATTTTGAACACTAGTCATGTATATGGATATTACATTTACCTGGAATTAGGAATGTTCCAAATTGTTAGTCTTCATTTTTATATTTTAAGTTTTTCCCTTTTCAAATATTTAGTTTTGGAGGGAAGAAACCATGCATGTATTTTGCTTAATTATAAGCTATTGGCAATTGGGACTCTTGACAGCTAAAATGGTGTAATGTAACATTATGAAGATTAGCTTCTAACAGGTTAAAATTCTGATTCTGGTACCTGCTGGCTGTGTACCACTGGAAAAGTCACCTGAACTCTGTGAACCCCTCTTCCTTAATCTATAAACTAAAGTCTTCTATCTTGGAGTATTGTTGTAAGAAGTAATGGCATAATAAATTAAATGTGCCCAGTAAATTATAGCTATTAGGATATTAAATTTATCTCAGAATACTGGCAAATGGCTGGCATTTAATAAACATTAATTGAATTAAACTTCATTTATGCTCATAGCATTTATCTGGAGCTAATCCCAATCCTGATGTTTGCTAATAAATCTTCCCAACTTAGTTGAGTTTCTTAAAATCAAGAATAAGGTGTTTTGAACTTGCCAATATTTTAAAAAATAGTATTATAAACTTTTATATTATTTATTAATAAAATAAAAATATCTTCAGTATGAACATGTAGATTTCAGTTGAATGCAGAGCTTTATGTGATTTAAAGTGCTTTTGGCTTGAGTGTTAACTATGCAGATGTGATGCCTACAGTGGAGGCAGTCAGAGTGTTACCATGAGGGAGTGTCAGGGCAGGGGAATTTCTCCGTCTATGCATGGCTGGACCTTCCTCTGGTCAGCTGGGGAGACAGCCTTGGGGTTAATCTCATCCCCAGTGCTCTTAGCAACTTTGAGCAGGCTGATGTCAGCCCTATAGGTAACTCTTGGACATAGGGCCTCCTTTGTTTCAATGTGTACATAAAACGCATTGCTGTAAACTCAGCACACACACACCACTGCTGTGGGAGAGTGGAAAAATCATGTGTAGCAATGCCAGCTCTCTCCAGTGCCCAAACGTGGAAACAAGAGAGTGGGTGTAGAGATGCCCAGACTTTCTACAGTCATTAACCTAAGTGCAGCTGTGACAAGGGTGGGCCAACCTTGTGCATGAGGACACTGAGGCTTTCAGCTGCCCAGCTGTGAGGTAGTTAGCCTGCCGCTACAATAAAGCATGCAAACCTTCCTAAAGGCTCGGCACAAATTCTTCTTCACCCCTAGGCAGGGGCCCTCCCCGCTGTCATCACTTGGTGGTCTTGCACCCCACACCATGGGACCTGACATTTGGTGTCACAAACAAGATAACGAGGTGGTGGGACCTGACAGGGAGTGACACTAACATTTTGTTAGTGGTGGAGCTGAGAGGTGAGTGGCATCTGAATCACTGTGTTTCCTTTTCTCTTCCTTGTACATGGAAGCAAAAAA
Organism: Noctilio leporinus; assembly: GCA_004026585.1. Classification (NCBI taxonomy): domain Eukaryota; kingdom Metazoa; phylum Chordata; class Mammalia; order Chiroptera; family Noctilionidae; genus Noctilio; species Noctilio leporinus. The sequence goes on along the minus strand of PVIW01003878.1, from coordinate 17,474 downwards.
ACTTACATCAGAATGAATGTGCTGGAAGATAAGAATCTGATATATTTATTTTTTTAAATTTTATTTATTTACTTTTTTTGCCCGCTTGCTCATGTATATCTATCCTCTTAAGCCAAGGAAGTAGATAAAGGTGGTGTAAAAGGCCCTTCCCACCCTTTGTCTTGCCTACCTTTGGCACTTCTTCCTTGAGGGGCTTAAAGAATAGGCATCAGTATCTCTGTTGATGCATATGCTTTTTGCAAAATATGCTAAGCATTTGCATTGTCTACTGCCTTTATTCCTTTTATTTAGCTTCTTCTGAAATACACCTCCAAGTTGCATTTTTGGCCCTGCAGAACAAAACATCTTACAGGAACAAAATAAAAATCCTGGACCCAGATCAAAGATCAGATACTCGATGTAACTTCTCCTTACCCCTTCCAAAGAGAAGAGACAGCTTTCTCATCTGTGTCCTCTTTGCGTCTATACTTACTATCCTCTTTTTTTTTGGAATGGGTTTCTTTTGCATGTTTGTATCACTTCCTTGAGTGTGGACTCCTTAAGAAGAGGAGCATGAGCATGCCCCTTTTTTAACCACTGTCCAGCATGTATGCTGTCCGGCAGTACATTGCATGTGCTCCACAAACACAGACTGATGTCACTTGTCGGCTGAATTTGCTCATCCGAGAGAAGTTAAATAGTGAATGAAATGTAACTTATATGTAGAATATTTAGAGACCCCAACAAAAAAGTTGACCCTAACAATGGTTACCCTGAAGTTGTTATGTAGCTACTGTACCTTGTGCTTGAAAATGGTATATTATGTACATAAATTCATACATACATTAAAGCACAGATAATATAACTTAAATAGCAAGGCAGAGAACAGAGATGCTGCTGCTTGAGATTTTCCTAGCATTCTGGAATTTGCTAAGAAAATAAGAGCTATATTAAGAGTGTTAAGTTGAAACTGCAGAGTATCCAGTTATGGGGGGCATATGGCAAAATTTAGAGTTATGCAAATGAACCCAGGAAATTGATGAAACTTAAAGAATGAACAAAATAGAATCAACCCAAACTTGCTGCCCCAAAATGCCATCAAGGTCCTTGCTTTGCTCCCTTGGGGAATTTTTTTTTTGTCTTTGCAAGATATCCTGGGACCAAGTAAGAAATAATTCATTTTAGAATGAGATGGCCTATTTTTGGAGTAGTGCCCTAAATTTTTCTTTCGCCTATAATAATCTATTGTCCTGAATACCAAAAATAGTGTGGGGCAGGAATTATTTAAAGCTCTTCAGCAGAAGGTAGCAATGCAGCCTGCTGAACTTCTTAGAACAAAAGAAGTAAGTTTCAGTTAAAGGAAACTTTGGAAGTGTCTGCAGCAGTGGAGTCACATATTTATGCAATTCGCATTTTGGTTTTCCTTTATTTTTCTTTTCTTGAAGCTGGAGAAGGACCTAAAAAACAGACTGGAGAGAAATCAAACTTGATAGAAACTAACTGGTAGGACTTTCAAAAATATTTGTATCAGACCTTTTTTTCCTTTCTATAATAGAGATGTTTATTTAAGGTGGAAGAGTAGACCCAATCCTTCTGAGCAATGTGACTTCTTCACCAAGGGTCTTAAGTAGCTATAAAGGTTTTCAAGTATTTGAAGGGATATTAGTTTCCTATTGTGGCTTGAAAAATTACCACAAGCTTAGTGATTTAAAACAGCACAAATTTACTCTCTTGGAATTCTGGAGGTCTCTGAGCTCAGATTTACTGGGCTAAAGTCAAAACATTGCCAGAATAGGCCCCTTCAGAAAACTCTGGAGGGAAAATCCATTACCCTGCCTTTTCCAGCTGCTAGGGGCTACCTGTATTCCCTGACTGGTGAGCCCTTTTCCAGTTTTAAGTACATCATTCAAATCTCTCTGTTCACCATTATGTGACCTTTTCTGTGGGCAAATCTCCTTCATTCTTCCTCTTACCAGAATACTTGGGATTACATTTAGAACCAATTTGAATAATCTAGGATAATCTTCTCAACTCAAGGTTCTTAATTAGATCTGCAAAGTTACTTTTTCTATGTAAGGTAATAGCCACAATTTAGGATGAGGATGTGGATACATGTGGGCGGGAGCATCACCTTCCTCTCAAAAGGTGGGTGATGAGGGCACAATCTCCTTTGCCTCCTTGGAAGAGGGAGTGAGCTTCAAAGAGGCCATTCTAAAAGCAGAAAAGCACTGGCTGGTGGCTCAGTGGATAAGGCGCTGGCTGTGAACCCAAAGGCCGCTGCTTCGATTCCCAGCCAGGGCACATAACCAGAATGCAAGCCAGGTCTCCAGCCAGGCCTGTACCTGGAGGCAAGTGAAGGGCAACCATACATTAATGTTTCTCTCCCTCTCTGCCTCTCTCCCTTCCCCCCGCTCTAAAAATAATAAATAAAATCTTAAAAATAAAATAAAAGTAGAAAGGACCCTTGGACTGCAATGGGATAAGCCAGGGGCTTTGGCCGTCAGTCTTAGTAGGTAGTGCAAACAGAAAGCTCTTCTGTGTTGGATAAAACTGCCCTTTCATCCAACAGTGGGTCAAAGATGCTTGAAGCCCAGAGAACATAATGGGGAACCAGTAGTAAGGTTCTTCTTAAGGGGGCTTCTGCTGGAGAATGAAGGGGAGTCTACAAATTGGTATGAACAGGAAGGACCACTAGAAATAAAAAACTTAGGAGGGAGGCAGCTCCATCAGCCAAGGTGCAACTTCTGGCATTCTGGGAGTCATCTCAGAGGGGCACAGCAGGAGAGCCTCTGAAGAACCAACCAACTCCATCTACTCAGGCACCATCAATTTTAACCATTAGCTGGAACCACGGACCATGGAGCCAGCTTAAGGCAGAACTCATGACACATGGGTGGATCCAGGTTTTGTGTGCTTTTAAATTTATAGACTTTGAAAGGCTCTCTTTGAGAAAATAACAGAACATCACAAGTACAAAATTATCTACAAAGGGCTTCTGCTAGTGGAAAGCGGTAAAGTTTGACTTTACTAGTGTTATGATAAGTCCATGAAGCAAAAGCAAGAATTTTCTGTTCCCTTTTCCTCTCCTTCCTGTACCCTAACTCCAGAAGGGTCTGAGACCAAGACTGAAGAAAGGGGCAGATCATCCCGCTGAAGGGCTTTGCTGAAGTGGCATATGCTGGAAAGACACTGAAGTATTGACTACTATATTGAATTGAATATTTAATCACAGAATGGAGAATGTGCTTTTATGACTCTAAAAGACTGTAGTAGCACTGTTCATTAGTGAGCAGAAACTAGGATTGAGTGAGCAGAAACATTATGGGTTCTGCCAGAGTTTCTGTTTAAAGGCTGAAGAAAGCTTTTCCCAAGAGGACATTTTAAAGAGACAATGGGAAATTAAAAGTTGTGTTTTGATTACATTTCATGAACTGTTTATGGGTGGGGGTGAGTTATACACCACTAGCATATGCAAGTAGGTGGTGATAAGTTTTAAGGATGTTGTGGAAGAGCTTTAAGCATCTCAAATGTAGTCTTATTAAGTGATCTATAAAGTCATTCCTTCTTCTGATGATTTCTAGTTCTTCTGTGCCTCTCCACAACTGATAACATAGCCTCCCCTAAGGAAAGTTTTGATGGGGAGAATGAAAAGCAAGCACAAGGTCAAATCTAGCAAATGGTACAGAGTGTATTTTCCCTTGTTTAAAAGGGCAACATTTCAATCTCCTTTTAACTGAAATGCAGAATAACAAAAATAGAAGGAATGAATATTTAATTTAAAATACTACTATTGAAGCCCTGGCTGGTGGCACAGTGGATAAGGCGCTGACCTGCAAACCCAAAGGTGGCTGGTTTGACTTCCCAGCCAGAGCACATAACCAGGTTGCAAGCCAGATCTCCAGCCAGGTCTGTAGCTGGAGGCAGGTGAAGGCAACCATACATTGATGTCTCTCTCCCTCCTTCCTTTCCTCTCTCCCTAAAAATAATAAATAAAATCTTTTAAAAAATACTACTATTGACTTTCAGTTTCTGGTCTAGCACGGTAAGAGCTTGGAAGTTGCCACTCCATTCACTGAAAATCTGAATTAACTGAAAAATTAACAACTCATCCTAGATCCTTAAGAAAGGTGAAGTTTTAGGGCAAACAGTTATCCCCAAAATTGGAGAGACAGACAGGAGGATACAAAGAACTACAACTTATTGAACTAAAAACCTCTGTGAGATCCAGTGCTAGGGTAGAAAAATCTAAATTATAACTGATGAACTGCCAGAAACTTATTGTAGACAGATCTGAGCATCAGAAACTTCAGGGAGTGTCACAGAGGAGGGTCCCCATACTTCGTGAATTTTGCATCTGGGGACTCAACCAGGTTCTCCGAGAATGTTGGAGAAAAGTTCCCCTATGCATCCAGCAGGGAAAGGGAAAAGGAACCGTTTTAAAATTCACCAGAGCCTTCTGTTGTTAACAAAGTCTACACTCAGTAGAAACTATGTAGCCAGAGCCTGCCTAACTGCCCTGCAAGAAGGGAAATACCCAATTTCAGCTTCCTGTAGCCATACTGATCCCTCTAAGGAGGAAGGGGAATCTGACAAGTTTGCGAAGTTCAGAGTTTGGAAGCACAGGCTCACTGAAAGACTGAGACCTAGTCTTAGGACTAAAGAGCACTTCTCCCCTCCACCTTACCACCCTTGCCAAAGGTCTGTTTCACCAGTACATCATGTCTGGATATCAAGACACAAGACACAATTACAAGGCATTCTAAAATGCATAAATAAGTAAGTAAATAAATATTATTTTAAAAGATAGGGCAAGCATCATAGCCCAATTCATATAGGTAGGCATGTTGGAATTATCAGACTGAAAATTTTAAATAACATTATTAACATGCTAAAAACTCTAATGAATAAAGTGAACAGCATGCAAGAATAAATGGACCATGTAAGCAGAGAAATGGATATTCTAAAACAGAATGAAAAAGAAACTATGAAGATCAAAAACACTGTGACAGAAACGAAGAATGATTTTGATGGGCATATTGGTAGCCTGGACACCACTGGACATGCCTGAGGATATTTCAATAGAAATCTCCAATGCTAAAAAACAAAGAGAAAAAAAAAAACAACCAAAGTCAAGTCTTAACAGAACAGATTATCCAAGAACTGTGAGACAGCTACAAAAAAATAAAATGTAACATATGCATAAAGGGAATTCCAGAAAGAGAAAAGAAAAAAGAAGCAATGTTTGAAGCAATAATAACTGAGAATTTCCTTACACTAATTATCAGACACCAATCCGCAAGTCCAGGGAGCTCAGAGAACACCAACCAGGGATAAATGCCAAACAAAAAACAGAGACAAGACCCAAACTATACTTGGGTATATCATACGTAAAACACAGAAAACCAAAGATAACAAAATCATCCTGAAATAAGCTGGAGTGTGGTGCGGGGGGGGGGGGGGGGCCAGGAAGAACACCTTACAGAGGAGCAAAGATAAGAATTACATTTTATTTCTCCTCTGAAGAAGAGAGTGAGGTGAAATATTTAAACTGTTGGGGGGGAAAAGCCACCAACCTAGAATTCTGAACCCTATGAAATTATTTTTCAGAAGTGAAGAAAAAATACTTTCCTAAGCAAATACAAACCAAGGAAATTTGTTGCCAACAGATTTGCCTTGCAAGCAGTATTGAAAGAAGTTCTTCAGAGAGAAGAAAAAAGATATGTTACAAACTCAGCTGTACATAAAGAAAGGAAGCATGTTAGAAAGGATAGTGAGGTATAATAAAGCATTATTTTTATTCTTAATTGATATAATTCATACTGTTTAAAAATAACAGCAACAACATACTTGACTAGAATGCTTACATATGTATGTATACTTATATGTAAGTGAAATAAATGACTGTGGTGACCAGGGACAAGAAGAAGAAATAGTTATTATAAATACTTGCACTATCAGTGAAATGGCATAGTCTTATTTGAAAATAGATTTGAGCTAGTTGTAAATGGATAGTTGGCCCTTGAAAAACACATCCTTGAATTGTGCAGCTCCATTTGTCAGATTTTTATCAATAATATTGAAAAAATTTTGGACATCTGTGATAATTAGAAAATACAACAGAGTAGCCTAGAAATACATTTAAAAATTAAGAAAAATTTAGGTATATCATGCACACATAAAATATATGTAAACAGTAGTCCATTTTAACACTACCATAAAGTATACACAAATCTATCCTAAAAAATGTTAAAATTTATCAAAACTTACACAGAGCTAATAGATGCCCTACCAGAGGACTGTTACATTAAGAAGGCAACTTGCTGAAGATGAGTGCTTCTGAACCAGGGCCAGGCGATAGGGAAGAAGTAGAGCAGAGCCAAAAAACAAATTTACATTAGACGATCTGGCAGGAGGGTTCTGATCATTCAAGACTGACTGTTTTGACTTGCTCTACAATATGGACCCTTATTGGTACCATATAGAAGCATTGGTACCATATAGAAATGATTTTAGGAAAATGAAAAGCAAAAAACTCAGAGGGAAATTATGATGTATTTCCATATAGTTACACTAAGGGTAGCTACCTCTCCTGATTCCTCTTCCACCTCTCCACTTCTTCTGCCTCTGCTACCTCTGCGACAGCAAGACCAACCCCTCTTTTTCCTCCTAGCCATTGAGAAGACAATTAATAGGAGGTAAATGTTCATCATTGCTGTACAATTAATAAACTTATCTGTTCTGTATGTGTGAGTGCCTTCACGTGAAAATCTAATAACTGTTCAACAAGAAATATATGAGACATTTTTGTAACATTATCATCATTATCACCTAAGTAATCATCATGTAGAACATCATATGCAAGAATTATATTGAAGTGGAAGCTTTTACTTACATAGTCATAAGGTGAGTGATATTTAATATAAAATTAATGTGTTAGTATTCTTATTGTTTCATAACTTTACTTTCAAAGAATTACATTCTTTGAAATGTACAAGTATGTCTCTCTCATAATTAAAGAAACTACATATCAACCTATTATTACAGGTAAGTGGTTTTTTAAAAATGTAACAATGTTTCCAGTAATGTATTATGAATAATACTGTATCCATAAAAATTTTATAATGATTCATTCATTACTATATAGGCTAGGCTACTATGAAACAATCATATTGATTACACTAGATTACCATAAAGCAATCATATTACTATTTTTTGTTAACAATGCATGGATTATTATATCTGTAAATAGATAGGAATTTCTTTTACACAATATCTTTTCATTTTTGATGTCTAGTGTTAGTAAAACTTATAAAATCTACAGTGGTTTGTATCAGATAAAACAATATTAATGCAGGTACTGACAGATGATTCATCTTGTGAGCAGATAATGCAAACTTCTGTTATTGATAAATCCATTACAGTACTTTAAATGTATTTTCTCTTCTTTATGGTTTTCATAATAACATCTTTTTCCTCTAGCATACTTTATTATAAGAATACAGTATATGATACACATAACATACAGTTAATTGATTGTTCATGTTGTTGGTAGGGCTTCCAATCAACAGTAGGCTATTAGTAGTCAAGGTTTAGGGGAGTCAAAGTTATATATGAATTTTTGATTGCATGAGGGGATCAGCACCCTTGACCCCTGCATTGTTCAAGGGTCAACTATATATAGCAAACTCAAGATCAACCACTAAAAAATAGTAAAATAAGAAATATAACTGACGTACTAAGATAGAAGAGGAAATGGAATCATTTAAAATATTCAATTAAAACCACAAATAGCATTAAAAAAGAGATGAAGATAAGCAAAGAAACAAAGAAAACAGGCAAACAATAGAAACCAGTACAAATGTAGTAGATATTAATCTAAATATATCAATAACCATTTTAAATATAAATGACCTAAAGACACCAAGTAAAAGACAGAAATTGTCAGAGTACAATAGAGTATATATTGTTTACAACAAACCCACATTAATATAAAGATACATATAGATTAAATAGAAATATAGAGAATGGTATACCATGCTAACACTAATCAGAAGAAAGTAGGAGTAGCTATATAAATTTCAGACAGAGCCCATTTCAGACCAAGGAGCATTATCAGTGACAAAGAGGGCCATTTCATAATGAAAAAGGGGTCCATTCTTTCAGAAAACATAATCCTTCAAGGATATAAGGTCTATCCAGATGGTATCCAGCCATGTAAAATGAAAAAAAAAAAAAAGACATTTATTGAAAAAGATACAAAATACAAGAAACATTGTATATAGAACAATGATGCTTCAGTCCCCTTCAAAATAGACAGCTTTGGACCTCACATAGTTCTCCTAGTCACTACAGTTGTATCGTCTCAAATCTCATTGATGGTCTGAAATCTCTTCTTTTCAAAGGTGATTTTAGTTTTGGGAAAAGCCGTAAGTCTGAGGTTGCCAAATCTGGGCTTTAGGGGGGCTAAATCACTGGGTGATTTGATGTTTCACCAAAAAACTCCACATGAGATGTGATGCATGAGTGGGTGCATTGTTATGATGAAACTTCCACTCACAGCGGCAGCCTTCTCAATCATCCAAATAGTTTTCATGAAGGAATGTTCATGAAGCTTAATGCAAAATTTGATACAGATTTGTTACTCTGCTACTCAGTCCTTTGGAATGTGATGACCACGCGGTACACATGCTCATTCAATGGCGTCTACCGCCCCCACTGACTAGTACAGTGAAGTTGCCACTGTTTCAGCAAGTGCATTCCAGGCCACTCTCCTTGGCTGGCAAGTTACATCGATGTCGCACAAACTATTATGTTTACAATGGCTGGACTTTTCCTGGACAGATCTCAGATTTGCCTAACACAAGAGCATCAAAATACATGTGGCAAGAGGTGATAGAAACACAAGAATAAATAGATTGATCACTATTATGGTTGGAAACTTTAACACTATCAGAAATGGACAAGTAGAAAATCAGTAAGGACGTTGTTGACTGTTTAGAACAATGAAACTACTCAGTTGACACTATAATAGTAGCTACATGTCATTATACATTTGTCCAAATCAATGGGATGTACAATGCCAAAGTGAACCCGAATGTAAAGTGTGGACTTTGGGTAATCATGATGTGTTGATGTAGCTTCGTCATTCTAACAAATGTACCTCTGTGGTGGCAGATGTTAATAAATGGGAGACGCTATGTATGTGGGGCAGCAGGAGTTATGTTAGAAAGCTCTGTATCTTCTGCTTAATTTTGCTGTGAAACTAAAACTGCTCTAAAAAATAAAGTATATTAAAAAATACTACTGCCCACACTCAAACATTGGCATGCCTTCGTGAGGGCCCCTGTTCAAAATATATGCTAATGTGAAAGAATAAGTTTTCAGCCAAAACATTTTTACAGCTGGTTTATCTTCAAATACATGAGTATTTTATTAACTCTTATTATAAATGCCCTTTAATGCAGCTTTCTCAGTCATTCATTTGGAGAGTTCCAAAGTGAAATGAAAAACAATTTCTTGACATGCTTACAGACTTGAAATCCATTAGAGTGGGTGGACAAACTGAGTGTTGCAAAGCTTTACAGATGTCAACAGGATTTCTTTATTCTGAGATAATGACATAAATAAGCTTCTTTAAAGGCTTCACTAAGTCTATCATGGAAATGACTACATCAGTTTTTGGGAACTTGATAAACTTTGGAAGTTGGACATAAGTAATACATTGCCCAGTCGAAGCAAACCTGTATTTTTATTGGTATGCTCTTCACAATTTTCTAAAGCTTCATGATTGCAATTTCTAAAAAGGCAACCCTTAAGCTAATATTGTTTGTGTGTACATTATCGCCTGTTTTAAACTGGGAAAATAAATTTTCTCCAAAGAAACTAGGAAAGGAACAGATCTTTAATGTTTATTATGTGCCAGGTAATTAATTTAAATTATTTAATTTGTTTTTGACAACCAATCAGGGAGGTCAGTATTGTTATTTCTGTTTTAGGTATAAGGAAACTAAGAGGCACTACAAATAAACAGTGGCTAAGTCTTACATGACACTATGCATCAGGCAATCATTCAAATGCATCGATTGATAGATTTAGTCCCTCCTAAGAAACTTAAAAAGGTAAGAACCATTTATCCCCATTTTGAAGGTAAGAAAACTGAAGCATAGAGAGATCAGTGACTTACTTAAGGTAAATGGCATGCCAGGATGGGGATACAAGTACCCTGGCTGGAGCCTGATCTTTTAACCACTGAGAATACAGCACAAGTAGTAGTGAAAGGCCTTACAGTAAGGCAGTAGAAGACTAATTCATTCTCAAGTCTCTAACGTTTAAAATCATCCTCATACTTCAGTGTTCAAGGTTTCATGAAAATGGGAGTCATTGTTACATGGACTTTCAAGGTGCTGTTAGGATAAATTGTTTCTCTCAGCTGCCATGGTCAAGTTAGTTGTAATTCTACTTAGCAAGTATTTAATTCTGTTTTACCTGTTTGCTGTGTAAGCTCTTTGGAAACAGGCTAATATCTTGTTATCTCTAAGCAACCAACCTTTGAATAGTAGTGGGTGCTCAAAAAAATTTTGAAATGAACAAGGGGTTTATTTCCGTTTTTTTTTTTAAAGTGTTTTTGTTTGTTTGTTTCTTCTGCTAAGGGAGCAAATATAATGTGAACAAAAAGGTCTGTAATTATTAGCACAGATGACAGAGTAAGTAGTTCAAGCCTTAAACAGTATAATACACTCATTATGCAGATGAAACTGGAGCTCAGGAAATTGCCGGAGTATACAACTAGGGATTGTAAGCACCGGCTTTTAACCCAGATCATATGACTCCCTGTTCAATGCTGCTTTTACCACAACACACATGCTGCGACCAACCCACCTGAGCCCTGTCACTTGCAGCAGGGAATGAGTGGACTGTCTCTGTCTCTAGGATCAGGGCTTTGCACCTTAGCTATGGAGAACCTAAGAGGTATCTTTGATGACAGAGACTACATGCTCTCAGTGCCCAGTGAGGAGTGGTCTCAAGGCTCCTGCTGGGGAGCTCATATGTCAGAGAACATGGCCTCTGTTACCCACTGGCCAATGGGGTTTAAGAGAATAATTACATTCATACAGAGAAGACCATAATTTTATTTATTATATCCGCTTCCTTGTATTCTATACAATTATTTTATTTATTGAATTCTGTATTTTTAAAATCAGTTTACATTGCGTTATTTCTGTTAGCTTAAACTTATCATTCAGTTAGCATGTTTTTCCTTCTAAATGTTATAAGTGTTTGGGCAATGTGAGTTCCATTCACCCCTGAAAAGACAATTCCAGAGAGTCTTGACTGCATCCAACCTTCATTGGTCTTTGCCTGCTAGTGCCTGTGCTCTCATCACAGTGGCTTCCTGAGGTCTTCAGTCCTTGTACTTCCTGAGCTCAGCATTGCTGCTTTGTCTGACTCCTTCCTAGCCTTCAAACAACATATATCTCCCGGTAGATTTCATTTTTCCCAGGCGCTTCCTTGAGGACACCAAGCGCTGTTGTCACCATTTCTATAGAGACTACCTAGCTTTGCCTGTCCTTGGCCAGCTGGCGCCTTCTTTCTCAGAGTTCCTGATCAGTGTTCAGGTAGTCCACGCACATTTACTAAAGGCCTGTGAAATACCAGATCAGACTCTGGGTTGTTGACCTCAGGAACTCAGAATGTGGAAGGGAAAGTAATCAGAGAAGCCAGCTATAACAACACAATGTAAGACAGGCTAAGAGGGCAAGAAGCAGAGAACTGAGACTAGACAGGGCTGCTCTGTAGACCTGCTCCTCCAGTATTCCAACTTTGTACTTCCAGAGACCTGTGTCTAAGTCTGGATACAAGGAAAGTCACCAGAGATCCCAAAGGCTTATGATGAAAAGGCCTTGCAGGACTTTTATTATAACTTCTCTGTGCTGTGTCTGGGGGATGGACGGAGAGTGCTCGTGTTCTCTGACGCTAGTAGCCCACTCGGCTTCCTAACCCCCACACTCAGGGTGGCATGTTCCCTCTAACATAGGTAGGTGTTCCATGTTCCTCAACCCAGCTATGGCACAGACTCTGGGCCAAATTCACTTATTCATCCAGAAAACATTGACTCTGTGACTTAAAACCTGTGCAGAGTATCTCATGGTTAAATAAAAGGGACTCCTCTGACTATAAAGACTGTGCTCTGGTTTGTTTACCCATTACCCATCGGTGGAGGTCAATTAGGCTAACACTCTCAACTCTTTCACTTGCTTCCTATCCAACCAGTGGAAGGCATTCACAACAACATTTACAAAAGATCACATGTGAGGTCTTCACAAGTCCTGTGAAGATAGCTGGCCTACAAGGGGACTGAATTCAAAACCTTGGCTTCATTGGAGACAGTTCTGAGTCCCTGGCCTACAGTGGAGTCATTAGCACGGAGGAGAGGGCGAGCATCTGGATCCCCTGCCTTCGAAGTTTTCATGATAAACTGATTATGAGCTGGTTCTAAGAAATATACTGTTAGAATGAGTCTATACATATTATTATCATGGTTTCCATCTATTAACAGATTACCCAAACAAAATAACTATAAAATAGATTTTAAAAAGTATATGGAAAAAGAAATCATGATTATGAGGAAGAAATTCTTGTATAAATATTTCAAAACTTAGGTCTCAAATCATGGGTTCTTGGGCTTATGGTAAGTTAATTTACCTGTGTATTCTCAGAACCTAAGGGATAATTTTTTGAACACTATTTAAGAAATATTAAAGAAACCCAAAACAGTTTGCCACAAATATGGAATAATGAAACTATGAGAAACTAGTTAGTTGAAATAACACATGCTTGATATTATGTAAGATACAGAACAAAATATAAATCCAGCTTTTAAGTTTATTATAAGTGTATTAGACCATATGTTAATATAAATGCAAGTTAAGAATGTAAAGAATGTGGCCCTGGCTGGTGGCATAGTGGATAAGGTGCTGGCCTGAGAACCCAAAGGTCACTGGTTCGATTCCCAGCCAGGGCACATAACCAGGTTGCAAGCCAGGTCTCCAGCCAGGTCCGTAACTGGAGGCAGGTGAAAGGCAACCATACAGAGATATCTCTCTACCTTTCTGCCTCTCTCCCTATCCCTCTCTCTAAAAATAATAAATAAAATCTTTAATAAAAAAAAGAATATAAAGAATGTGAACCAAGAATTGGCAAGGAAGATTTACAAATGATTTCAAAGTTGTTGAAAGTGTTTGCTAGTTGAATTGTTACATAGTCTGACACTATAAAGACAGCACAAAACATTGAAAGTAAAGGGTAGGGAAGGAGAGCTTAGAATTTGGTGAAAATATTTACTCCCATCTATCTGCCATGCATTTATAACACTTTCAGAGACATTTTTTATAGTTTTATTTTTTCCTATTTAATCTATAGAAAATACAGGTAAACTGGGCTTTCAGAATAACAAATCCTTAAAAATTATTGTCATTGTTGTTCTCTAACTTGTCGATTTCCGGATTTTTAAAATACCTTAGCTACTAAACAGGACCATTCACCAATATGTCATTTTGATACCTTAAAATGAATTCCTTTTTTGCTGAATTATGAGTTACTTAAAAACAACACATTGTTTCCTTATAAAATAAAGTATCAAGAAAATTAATAAGTAAAATACAAATTAGCAAATAAAGTCCTTGTAACAGTTTATCTGCTGCTCCAACAGGGCACTTGCCTTTCTCTGCTGCATTCTGCATTGGGGTGGGAGATCCTGGGCTAAATATCCCATCTAGCCCCACCCCCACAATGCAACCACAATGCCTGTCCTGTCACCACCTAGCAGAGCCTCCACCTGGTACCGCAGCAGCTGGAAGGTGATTAGCATGCCCTCTGGCTGCCTTCCAACCACAGCCTATGAAGTGGTCATGAAGTTTAATACCTCCAACCCTATTCACTCCCTAGAAACAGCTGGAAAGAAGCTGCTACCAATCGATGAATCCCCTTATGTGCTCTACCTCTGCCTCCTTCAGTGCTCACATATAGGAAGAAAAAGGCTAAATTTAGCAATGTTAGGGTGGGAAATACTATGCCAAGGAAGTGCCTTTCCTAGGTTGTACACATTTCCTAGAGAGCTCCTGGGTATGAAGGAAAGGAAGAAGAAAGGAGTCTGTGAAATGTTTATTTCAGAGCTTACAATTAAACTCATTACTTGGTTACTTTGCTATTGTTAATTTTCTTTAAAATATTAACCCAAATGAAAGTTAAAAATAAACACAATTTATAAGAATAGATTTGAAATAATATACCTAACCTGATTTTTTTTTCTTAAAAATATGCAGGTATTGGTTTTCTTAAATAAGAAACATCTTGAAATTTTTGAAAATGTTGTCTGAGAACATATATCTTGATTTGTTTGTTCGTATTCATTCAGCGTCCTTATACTGAACACTTATGGCTGCCCCACAGCACTAGGCCAAGAAGCGAAGTATGGCCTAGAGTCTCTTGCTATTCAAGGTGTGGCCCTGGGCCAAGACACGGCATTAGCAAAGCACTTGTTTGAAATACAGAATCTTAGTCTCACTAGACATATTGAGCCTGAATTATTTGCATTTAACAAAGTTCCCAGGTGATTTACATGCATATTAGCATTCTTGAGGCACCACTGTAGAGAAGTGTTCTCCAAACTATTTTTTTTAATTGAGTTTATTGGGGTGACATTGCCTTGCAAAAGGATACAGGTTTTAAGCATACAACTCAAAATCATGCATCCTTGTCTGTTAAAAAAGAAGTAATATCTCCAATATGTGTGTATAGTTTCATAAACTATATACATACTACTGTAACAAATACTTTATATATTTTATTAAAAATAAAAATAAAATAAGTTAATAATAAACATTCTAGTAATTTCTTGCTATTGTCCCAAAAGATTATCTTAAGCACAGACCCACTTTGCAGATCTTGGCCATGAGGCCAGTGCACTAAACTTAAGATAATAAGAACATAGGTTTGACTCCTGGCAGTAGTGCTCGGGAGAGCTTGGGAAAATCACAGCATGACTCCATTCCAGTTGCACAGCATTCTAGGTTGCAGAGGGAAAGGTGATGGAGGATGGGGGAAAGCAGGAAGAGAAATCATGTCCAGGGAGAGGCTGATATTCATAAATCAAGTTCTAATAAGAGAAAGGTAACCCCAGTTCAGTTACAGATAGGTTCACAATCTAAGGGTAGTCCACTTCTCCAAAAGTTGTAAAGAGTAGTGGGCAGTACTCAAAGATAAGTATTGACTGAGTGAATAAACAGGAAATAGAAAACTAGTGGGACATAAAAACAGGGAAGAATCAAAAAGGTAAAAAGTTTAAAGGCACAGGCCTGTGAACCCAAAGGTCATTGGTTTGACTCCCAGCCAGGGCACATAACCAGGTTGCAAGCCAGGTCTATAGCTGGAGGCAGCTGAAGGGCAACCATGTAATATGTGTATGGAGAGGGTGAATGGTCCTGTTTCTCTCCCTCTCTGCCTCCCTCCCCCTTCCCCTCTCTTAAAACTAATAAATAAAATCTTTTTTTTTTTTTAAAAAGGTGAAAAGTTTAGAGATTTAAAAAATAGGTTTAAATGCTGGCTCTACCCTTTAAAATTCTGGTAAGTTACTTAAACTGTCAGAGTCTCCATTTCTTGTCAAGACTTGCAAGAGGACCTTGGACTGCGGAGAACTTTCAACAAACTAAAGCCACTCTACAGAAACCCAGCTTGGCTTGAGGAAAGAGATAGAAGACGAAAATAATTCCAAAGGAAATCAACCAGTTTTTTTCTCAACTAATCCCAAATGTGATGGTTAATTGTATATGTCAACTGGGTTAGGCTATGAGGTGCCCAGATATTTGGTCACGAGTTATTCTAGTTGTTCCTGTGGGGGCATTTTGTAGTTGAAGGCCTGAATAGAACAAAAAGGCTGATATCCACTCAAGTGAGAGAATTCTTCCTGCCTAATAGGTTTTGAACTGGGATATTTACTTTATTTTGGCTTTGTACTGAAACTGAAACATTGGCTCTTCCTGGGCCTCAAGCCTGCCAACTTTTGGATTTGAATGACACCATCATTTTCCTGGCTCTCCAGCAGGTCTTGGAGACTATCAGTCTCCATTATCACGTAAGCCAACTTCTTTTTTCTTTTTTTTTTTTAATTTTATTGTTGTTGTATTACATCCATCCCCTTTTTGCTCCACTCTGTCCCCCTCCCCACCCACCCATTCCCCCCAAAGTCAATCCCACCTGTTGTCCATGTCCATGGTTCCTTTATACTAGGTTCTTGTCTAAGCTGCTCCCCTTCTTTGCCTCTACCTCCCCCTCCCCACTACCCCGTTCCCCTGACCACTGAAGGCCTATTCCTTGTATTCATACACTTGGTTCTGTTTTGCTTGTTGTTAGTTTTGTTCGTTATTGTCCTGTAATGGGTGAGATCATATAATATTTGTCCTTCACTGACTGGCTCATTTCCCTAAGCATAATACTCTCCAGTTCCATCCAGGTTGTTGCAAAGGGTACAAGTTCCTTCTTTCTTTCTGCTACATAGAATTCCATTGTGTAAATGTACCAAAGTTTTTTGATCAAATCATCCACTGATGGGCACTTTGCCTGTTTCCAGCACTTGGCTATTGTAAATAGTACCACTATGAACATAGGTGTGCATAGGTTCTTATGAATTGGTGTTTCAGGATTCTTTGGGTATAGTCCAAGTAGTGGAATTGCTGAATCAAAAGGCAGTTCCATTTTCAGTTTTTTAAGGAAACCCCATACTGTTTTCCACAGTGGCTGCACCAGCCTACATTCCCACCAACAGTGTATGAGGGTTCCCTTTGCCCTGCATCCTTGCCAACACTTGTTGTTTGTTGATTTGCTGATGATTGCCATTCTGACAGGTGTGAGGTGGTATCTTAATGTAGTTTTAATTTGCATCTCTCTGATGACTAGTGATGTTGAGCATTCTTTCATATGCCTCTGGGCCCTTTGTATATCTTCCTCAGTGAGTTGTCTATTCAGGTCCTTTGCCCATTTTTTAATTGGGCTGTCTCCCTGGTGCTGAGTTGCATTAGTTCTTTATATATTTTGGAGATCAGACCCTTGTCTGAGGTATCATTGGCAATTATGTTTTCCCATACAGTTGGTTCCCTTTGAATTTTCCTGATATTTTCTTTAGCTGAACAGAAACTTTTCCATTTGATATAGTCCCATTTGTTGATTCATTCTTTGATTTCCTTTGCCCTTGGTGAAGTATCAATAAACATATTTTTGCGTAGGATATCCGAAAGTTTACTGCCTATATTTTTCTCCAGGACTTTTATGGTGGCACTGCTTATGTTTAAATCCTTTATCCATCTTGAGTTTATTTTGGTGTATGGTGTAAGTTGGTGGTCTAGTTTTATCTTTTTGCATGTTGCTGTCCAGTTCTCCCAATACCATTTGTTGAAGAGACTGTTTTTACTCCATTGGATGTTCCTTCCCCCTTTGTCAAATAT